>JAKTRO010000125.1:0-16988 GCA_030579755.1 Entelexis gropengiesseri | reverse complement strand
ACATGTCAGCCACGAGGTTGTCGGGACTCCAGTCGCCACCGTACAGCACCGAGTGCGAGTCGAGCCACAGCGCCGGCTGCGGCTGGTACGCGCGCGACATGTACGGCTGCTGCGCGTGGGCCTGCTGCGCGTGGAGCGGCGGCAGCAGCGCCGCCTGCGCCGCCGGCACAAACCCTTGCTGCGCGCCCCCGTACGGCGCTTTTGCCAAATAGGGCGAACTCGACGCCGAAGCCTTGCTTCCCGCGTCGAGAAACCCGCCGTCGGTCGAGCGCGAAAACGGGCTCGACCCGTCGTATGCGCCGTACTGCGCCCGGTAGGGCGCCTTGGTGCGGTACGGCGAGCGCGACGCCCGCCCGAGCCCCGGGTGGTCGTACGCGCTCCCGTCCGAGGAGTGTGACGTGAAGGATCCCCGCTTGGGAAGCATCGGGCGGTCCATCACTGCATCGGCAGCTCGCTCGTCAAGAGGCAGTTAGCTACCGCCGGGTTATTCAGCAGGCCTCGCCCAAATACCCCAAACGGGACGGGCGCCGCGTGCTGCGTGCCGCGCGCAAGCCGCGCAAGCCGCGCAAATCAGGGCCTTTGATTGTACAGTTAGTGGTAAAGTTACAGATACATTTAGCTCCGGAATAAATAGCTCGTTAATTGGCCCGCCGTGCGTCGTCCAGGGCTGTCGGTCCCGCGAGCCAGAACCTAATCATCATTTACATCGGCAGCTACCGGCCGCCGCCAGCCCCGTAAGACCGGCTGCTATTTACCCGGCCAGAATACGACCGGGCTCCGTACCGGCTGGCGCCTCCCGCTGCCCCAGATTGATTCCCGGACCTGTCGGTGCGGCCGCGCTTGGCTCGGAACGAGGACGACCCGCGCGCCTGTCGCTTGCCGGTGGTGGTCCGCGCGCCGCCCGTAGTCCGCGTGGCTCTTGACGGCCCCGCCGCGGGGCCCGCCGACGGCACGGGGCCCGACACGGTTTTGAGCTTTATGCACCGCTGCCCGCTCAAGACCTCGGCCGCCGCCGGCCCCAGCCGAACATAGGTCTGCGGATACCGCGAGTGCGCGCGCACCGAGTACTCCTCGAGCGCGCGCTCCGTCACCAGATGGTGCGCGAGCCGCGAGATCTCGGTGACCCCCATCGACCGCAGCTCGCCGAACAGGGGCGACTCGTTGAACCCGCAGTCCCGGACCTTCGGCGTGCTCCTGCCCATCATCACGTCGATGCACTGCTGCAGCGTCACCTGCCGGTGCTGGATGCTCTGGAGAAGCTGGAGAACCTGCTTCGCCTCTGCGGTAAGGTCCTTGTTCAGCACCACCTGGCCCCGCATGTTCTGGCAGTTGTCGCACATCAGCGCGCACTGCTTCGCATCAAAGCTCTCGTTGAAGTACTGCAGCACCTGTTTGCGCCGGCAGTCCGTCGTGTTCTCGCAGTACTGAACCATTCGGTTGAGCAGCGCAAGGTGGTGGTCCTTGTCTGCGTACGTGAGGTTCGTGTCTCCATCAATCATCCGCCGCACAATCTGGACGTCGGCGTAGCTGTAGAACATCACGCAGGTGGAGATGCGCCCGTCGCGGCCGGCGCGACCGGTCTCCTGATAGTATCCCTCGACGTTGCGCGGAACCGTTTGGTGGATCACAAACCGCACATCTGGCTTATCGATTCCCATTCCAAACGCAATCGTCGCACACACAACCGTACACCGGCCGTCTTGCCAGTCCTGCTGCGTTTGCGCCCGCTCTTCCTGCTCCATGCCGGCGTGGTAGTGCGCCGCGCTGATGCCAAGCCCGCGCAGATCCGCCGCGGTGTCCTCGCAGCTGCGCTTCGAGAAGCAGTACACAATGCCGGTCTTTCCCGAAAACTGTCGACAGATCGCCGCAATCTCGTTCACCACCTGTGAAGACTTCGGCCGCACCTCGTACACAAGGTTGCGTCGGTTGAAGCTCTGCTTCAGCACCATCGGGTTCTCGCGCAGACAGCCAATGATGTCCAGCAGCACGCGCTCGTTGGCGGTCGCGGTCAGCGCCATGATCGGCGTCCCGGGGTACTCGTCCTTCACGCGGTCAAGCTCCTTGTAGTCGGGACGGAAGTCGTGGCCCCACGACGACACGCAGTGCGCCTCGTCGATCACAATCCGCGCAAGCTTGCGCGTGCTGTGCAGCATCAGCAGCGCCGAGCGCATGGCCTGGCTCGCGCTCAGCATCTCGGGGGATATGTACACGAGCTGCAGCTCGCCGGCGCTCAGCTGGGCCAGCGCCTGGTTGCGCTCGCCAGCGCTGAGCCTCGAGTTGATCATCTCGGCCCGGATATTGCGGTTCTTTAGGTGGTACACCTGGTCCTGCATCAGCGAGATTAGCGGCGAGATCACCACGGTTGTGCCCTTCGTCGCGCCGGACGTGCACAGCGCCGGCAGTTGGTAGCACAGCGACTTACCGCCGCCGGTCGGCATGAGCACAACCAGGTCATTCCCCGCAAGCGTCTCGTTCACCGCCTCGAGCTGGTTCGGTCGGAACCCTGGCAGCCCAAACTTCGTGCGGAGAATGTGCATCATCTCCTTCGTCCACGGGTTTGCATTGACCGGGTGCTGGTGCTGGGTGAGCACGGGCGGCGCCGTCTCCATGACTATGTCGGAGCTCAGCGTCTCCATCGTCTCGCCGGGCTCCAGCAGCGGCTCGACGTCAAGCGCTGCGGGGCCGGCACGGTCTATGCTATTGAAGTACGGCGAGTCCTCAAAATCTGAAGAGGTGCCAATGAGATCAACAAACCCCTCGGGGCCCCCTCCATGGTTGTCACCGCCAGATCCGCCAGACAGGGCACTACCGCCAGCAGTAGTAGGCATGTTAGCATTAGCTGTAGCCTGAAGGCCGCCGCCGGCATCATGGTCAATGCTGCGCGCCATCATCACCTCGAACTCGTCATCCGAGTCCGAGTCAATCAGGTCGAAATCGTGGCCCGGTAACGGCACTTCAAACCCGGGCGTGCGGAGTGACACTACATGGGTAGCCTGCGGCTCAAGGTCTTCGTCAATGAACCGCTCAATGCGGCTGTCGACCTCGCGCAGTCGCGCGTCGAGAAACGTCGTGTCGGTATGTATTTTGTGCTCAGCCAGCGTTCGCAGTAATGCCTCGATTTTCTGCTCCTGGATCGCGATCTTTTCGGAAAGCAGCGACCCGATTTCAGGACCTTGCGTCGCAATATCGGGGGCAGGCGCCTCGGTCATGCGAAACGGCACGACTTCTTGTGGCGGTGAAGGACCGGTTGCCGGAGGTGATGACGAGCTGGTGATCGAGAACGGATCCAATTGCTGATGCGGGGACGACGGAGGAAGCTCCGCCGCATCGTACGAACGTCCAGGGAGCATTGGGATCTTGGGAAGGCTGCCTGGCTTCGGCGACACGCGGACAACCATTACCTCGTCAAGGGCATCGAGATCGGAGTCGGATTGGGAGTCGAGCGACGGTGGCGTCAATGCTGCGTTGTCGGCTATTCCGCGGGGCTGCTCGGCGAGAAACTGCGAATTCTTGATTCTCTTTGTTGGGCTGACTCGCGAGCCAGACGGCTCGCCAGAATCACTCACTGGAGCGTCTCTGGCATCGAGCATTGCAAACTGTGGCGGGTCGAAGGCACCACTCTGTGCAGCCCAGTCAAGCTGAGCTTTCAGGTTGGAACGCGGCCGACCCATGAGCAGAAATTGATGCCCTATGGAGTACTGCTCGTAGGTGCCGTCTGTGTTGTCAACGCGGAGAAGCTCGCGCGCTTGTTGTTGTGTTTAAGCAGCGCGTGCGAAGTCAGGGCAAGGATCCGCGACGTAGTCTCGAGAGCCCGACTCATTACGTCTGGAAGGACGGCGAGCGCTCGCTGCGAATATATTTCATCAGGCTGGTCGAGAGCCATATTATGAAGTTTTTTAATGGTAGGTTTACCCGAGTGGATGGATTTAAACCCGTAATCGACATGGTTCTTCTATCATGCACTCTCCGCGGCATCGAAGTGATACTCATCGCGCAGCTCCTGGAGAAACGCTTCCATGAAGGCATTGCGCTTCGCGCCGAGTCTCTGGCCAAGAGGCGTGCGCATTGTGCTGCTCAGCTTGAGTAGCTTGTCATAAAAGTGTTTATACGCAGAATCCACGTCAGGGCTGGGGTCAAACAGCGCGTGGTTCACGCGGCTCGCGTACGCTGAGACGCGCATCACGCCAAACGCGCCAATGGCATCGAGCCGGTCGGCATCTTGAACACACGCAAACTCGATACACTGGCCGTGCCAGCTCGTCCATAGCCCGGCCTCTTTTAGCTTCCGCTCTCTACTAAACCCCGTATCCTCAACAATCCTGATCACCATATTGGCGCGCTCAGCCCCCAGATTATGCTTCTCTAGCAACGTACGGAGGACGTTTATGCGGTCCGTTCCGTCCGCATACTTGTGGTCGACCAGATCGTGAAAAATAGCGCTCAGCTCCACAATCTCCAGGTCTACCGGCTGCGTGCGCGCAGCGTCCTCGGCGATCCTCAGCGCTAGATCCCTGACGCGGCGTACATGATACATGTCATGCGAAGAGTCGTATCCTTTCATGAACTCGGCCATCAAGGCCTCAGATTCTAGAATTAGGGGGCTCATTATAGGTCGAAAAAGAGGTTCAGGGTACGATCACCATAAACGAAGCATCGTAATGAGACTCAAGGTTCGCCTGCGACTTAGATAATTTTTTGCGGAGCGCTTAACCTGCGCAAGATTGGAGCGCAATTGGGTTTTAACTTCGTAATTGACCCCATTTATATATACGTCTTTGATATGCAGCGCGAGCGAGCGCACATGTGGGGAGGATGTCTGTGCGTGTGAGTGCACTTTTGGGCGCTGAGGTAAGGCGGCCTCGAAACCGCTGTTCGAGGAAGCTCTTCTCGCGGTGTGTTGGCAGTGGTCTAAAGCACTGAAAAATGGCATACAGTCTACGCACAATGACCGGGTTCCAACCCGCGCGCACCCTGACCAACCACGCGCCAGGCTCGCTGGTAACAAGCTTGGACTTCAGCGACAGCGGACAGTGGCTACTCAGTGCCGGCAAAGACGAATCGATCCAGCTCTACGATTGTCGAACGGCAACACACAGCAAGACAGTTCTCTCTAAAAAGTATGGGTGTCACCTCGCGCGGTTCACCCACCGCTCAACTGACTGTATTTATGCCTCGACCAAAGACGAAGACTCTATCCGCTACCTGTCGCTGCACGACAACACATACATCCGCTACTTCCGTGGACACAAAAATAAGGTCACGTCGCTCGAAGTCAGCCCGATCGACGACACTGTGCTCAGTGCGGGGCTCGACCGCACCGTCCGCGTGTGGGACCTGCGAACGCCCAACGCCCAGGGGCTTCTTGCCGTGCCCTCGCCGACTCAGGTTGCGTTCGACGCGTTGGGCGTAGTATTCGCAGTCGCCTCACAGGATCTCCGGACCGTCGCGCTGTATGATATCCGCAAGTTCGACGATCAGCCGTTCATGAAATTCAGTGCGCACCACATCGAGGGCTCGTGGCAGAAGATCGAGTTCTCGAATGACTCTGAACTGATCATCCTTGCCTCTGATGGTGCGAGCCACGGTCTGTTCGACGCGTTCTCGGGCGACTCGCGCGGCGTTGTAACCGGCCACCAGCCGCTCAAGCGTGATTTCCCATCAAGCTCTCCTGTGGCGTTCACAATGGATGGCAAATGGTTAGTGGGCGGCAGTAACAGCTCACGGCTCTGTATCTGGGATATGGCGGCGGTCGGAGACAGCGGAAAGGACTCAAAGCACACTCCTGTGCACGAGACGCAAGTCAGCATGAACCCAGCTCTCGTCACGTTCAGCCCCAAAACTATGCTCATGGCATCGGCAGACCAGGCCGTGCAATTCTGGATCCCTGATAAATGACTTTTATCCTAATTTAATGCTGAGATGCCTGTGCGAACCGCCCGACCTCTTTTCGTCCCCGTAAATTTCAGGGCTAGGTACTTATTTTCAGGGCTGGCCGCACCACCCAGATTTATATTTCGTGTTGAGATTTTCTCGGTGCTTGACACGACCGGTTGATTCGCGCCCACAGCATGGACAACCTCGTTGCACTACTCCAGCGTAGTGCAAATGATGGTGCGGCCCTGTCTGCTCATGTCGAGAAGAATCTGGACCGAATAATATCGGACTGGACGTACGCCTATGGCACGTCCAACTTGGGCCAACTAGGGAGCTCGACTCTTGCGCTGGCCCATTTGCTTGAAAACGACAACCTTGCGCCCGAGGTTGCTACCAAGGTGGCAATCAGGGTCCTTGATGACGACCTCAAGATCATTTATCGAGCATTGACCCAGGCTCGGCCAGTGCTCACGCTGCCGGCTCTGAACCTGCTCAAGCATGTTGCAAAGCTAGTTCCAATTGAGCTGACGACTCAATTTGACTTCACGCTCCGCATCATTCCAAAATTGCTCACGACAAAGCCCTTCCGCGAAGCGTTTCTCAAGTTCTATATTCAGCTTACCCGCAGCGCCCCGGCCCATCTCCGCAAAGACTTACTTTCCACTCGCAATGTATTCAGTGCATGGATAGGCAAACTTGGCCAGGAAGACGAGCCCGAGATTGTTCATGACACAATCTACATTTTCAAAGAGCTCGTGCTTAAAGATGTGACCACTTTCTCCAAGACTACGAAGATGAGTCTTTTCAACGACTGGACCCTCAAGAATATGGTGCGTCTACTCGGCATTCTCGGAGCTTCTGATCCCGAGCTCGCGTCCTCGGTAGCGTCTTTCCTTTCAATGCTCCTCTGTGATAGGCACTTTGGCGTCCGCATGGCAGGAGAAAATGCCCTTGCGAAGTCATTCCTTAAGATTGTCAAGCCATGGGAAAACACTGTCCAGATGGACCTTGTGATCAAGCTTCTCCACGATATGCCGGAACTAATCCTTCCGCACTTCGACGCCCTTGCTCCAGTCTACCCGCTTACTCCCAAGGCATCGATGTGGTGGTTCTCGTTCTCTGTTCTACACATTCGCGTTATGAAGCTCAAGGTACCACTTCCGGTGCCTTCTGGTGCAGACGAGTTCGCTTCGCCGCCCTCACTCGAAGTCGCCAGCAAATCTTTGCTGCCTACTACAGTTACGAAGACCGCTCTACAGCAGGCCCTGCAGTTCAAAGACTCAAAGCTTATCCATTTTCAGGCTGCTCAAATCGTGCTTCTGGCGGTTCAGCGCCTGAGCCAGCTAGTGTCTGACGTTTACATCCCAAGAAAGTGGAACTCTAACGAGCTCATAGATGAAATTCTCACAAATCGACTCCCAGATGTCCACATGTTCACCCGCGGGGTTGAGCCTGGTCTTCTGATGGCCACGCACCTGGCTATTGTGCGCGAAATCTGTAAGCTGCGGCCATTAAACATCAATGTGCAGCTTCCTCTGGGGGCCCACACGGTGACTGGCCTTGACCTCATTCGTGCTGAGAACATCTTGGAAATCCAAACTATGACCAGCGACCAAACGCGGTGGTGGAATCCTTCAAAGGACGAGCCAAGTCTTTTTACACAACTTCTCAAGTTCGCTACTTTCAACCCCAAGCTTGCCGGGAAGAGTAGCCAGCTTCTACAACACCTTGTGGAGCCGACTCAGCTGTTTGCTGACATGTATACATTGGCCCATCCCGTCGATGGACTCCTGTTCACTCTCAGTGAGCATCAATCGGATCTTATATGGTCTCTTATGGACCAAACTGTCCAGCGAGCCGTGAGAACTCCGTATCAGTACATCGATAAGGTCAGATCTGAGAGCGTCAGTCCGTTTGCAGTGGCAGCAACAGAGCAATATGCATCCCATTTCAGTGGCCAGGACAGCGATGGATTGCTCAAGCGATTCATGCATAGCTTTCTCCGGAGCTTGATTGTACTGGGTGAAGATTCCACGGTGATTGAGAAGCTTCTCAAAGATGATATTAAAACCGACAGCGATACCGCCGGCAAAGTGCTGCTCTCGAGCGATCAGTTTGTCAATTTTGTTCTCGACGCATCCGACGAAGCTGTCTTGCGCAGAACCGACCTCGTGTTCAAGATCACGAATTCTCTGGAGCTCGCAGCCACTCTCTACAGAGCAGCTATATCAACCAATTCCGATGTGCGTAACTACCTTCTCGCCAGTATCCCAGAGGACATGCTCGACTTACTGACATCTCCACCAGCCTATGGTCGGTTCATTACCGCCTCTCGCGATTCGCTCCAATCATACCTGGCTATTTTGGAAGGCCGCACGAGCGAGGATCTCTGTCGCGATCTTGAGCTTTCCGCCAACTGGGACCTCGGAATACCGCATGAGAGCGACGGTTTCTTGATGACGAAACTAGTAGACACGCACAATGTGCGCATTTTGAAGGAACTCAATTCACGCAGAATCGAGCTTCCTTTAGAAATGATCAGCAATTTAATCGCACTCGACGGGATTGCTGAAAATTTGCTATTGAGGGAAAGTAAAAGTGTTAGCGTGGACTTGGCTTGTACCTGGGCCGCGTCGGTCACCAATGCCGAGACAGCAGCAGCGGTGGTCACTATTAGTGGCTTTTACGACCCCTCTAGCAAGTTCGCTTATTCTGCCCCGGTGCTCACTGCTGCAGCGCGATTCGCTCAAGACGCTATCGATGCAAGCATCGCTCTGAAAACTGCGCTCGACTTGGTTGATAGGGGTGACAAAGCTGGACTTTGTATCCTGTCTGAGCTGATGAAGTTCGATCGAATAACGGCGCCATTCTCTGATCCGTCATCCATCGTCTGGGAGTCAGTGGCCGCTTTTATCGAGCGTGGCAAGTCTGGAGTTTCTCACTCTGTTCTTTTACCGGAGATTGCTCAAATTGTGGATGGATTTCTTGCTCATGATAATGGCGTCCTTCCGTTCTTATCCCGGTGGCTTAAAATTGCTGTACTGCAACTTACAAGACGGCTAGCCGAGCACAAGCTTGAAAGCGAGCACTTAGAGTTTGTTGATGTGTTTAGTGCGGTGGTTCTTGACAAGGTCGATATCTGGGCGCAAGTTCACTCCAACGAGCTGAACGCCTTAATTGACGGTTCGATAAGGTATGGTCGTGATGCCAGGCTTTACGCTATGGTGAGCCGCGTTGCCATCAAAGGGCGTGGTAAGCCTTTAAAGGCAGCGGGCCATCTTCTGACATTGCTGGAATCGCCGGCTGATTCCTCGATTGAAAAAACGGTACTCATATTTGCACTATTCTGCGCTGATCCCGGCGCCAGTTCTACGCTTGAAATTGAGCAGGGCATACTTGCCCGCTATTCTGGGTCGGTCAAAGCAGTTGACCAGATTCTGCTCACGATATTAGAGACAATAGAGTCGAATCGCCAGCGGTCGTGGGTGGATAGCGTCCAATCGTGGGAAATAAGGCCCGCAAGAGCGAACTTGGCGCTACTGGCTGATGACTACGGCATTGATCCTCTAATTATGCTCAAGAAGAATGATGTCTTTGTTACGTTGGATGAGGTGCGGGTCAAAGAGTCGGTACAAAAGTTTGAGCTATATCGGCCATGGACACTGAAAACGGTCTCGAGTTATGATGAAGTTGTACGCAGCATCGATAAATACGACAGCCAAGGGCCTACTGACCCTGTCGCGTATGACAGCAGGTTCCTTCTGAACACAGTGGTGAGCTGTAACTATTTGCTCGAGCGAAGCGAGCTGTTTCTCACGTCTGGCCTATTTGCATTTGTGGTTTGCTGTCTTGCCGATGAGAGACTTGAAGAAACAGCGTTCAGGGTACTATCGCATGTGTCTAAACTTGTGCAGCAGCGGAAGTTCAAAGACCAGATCGGCATGTCCCTGATCACCAACAAAGTGCTGACGCTGTATGTGCAGCGCCGCGAGAAGGGTCTTGCGGTGCCATCCTATTTAGCGATCATGGCTGGCCAAGTTGCGCAACTGATTGCCCGTCCGAACCACTTCCTCCACGAGAAGGCGAGCGGATGGCTCATGGAGGGACCGGCCATCCGCGAGGCGGATGTTCCCCTGTTCAGCATGATTGCCAAGAGTCAAGCAGAGACTAAGCCGCGAGAACTGGTGTGGCTTGTGCACGCATTCACCAGTTCAATGGTCAACAAAGAGGCCGTAGATGTTTTTTCGCGGCAGGGCGTGATTGAGTGGTGTCTTGCCAACGCGCAACTTGCGAGCCCCAGATCGGCGGCTCTGCGGACGGCGGTCGAGCAGTTCATCCGTCGCGTCGAGGAGGTTACTGGAGGCTCGCTGACGCTAGCTAGTCGATCCGGCGCGATGGTGATTCCTGGCGTTGCCCAGGCCGTGCTTCAGTCCGTGGGCCCGCAGCGGCTGATTGAGGAAATTGTGCAGAATTAAATAAGTAATGTATCAATTAATGTATTGCTCGTTTAACGAGCCTCTTTTAAGGTTCCGACTAGCTTAACAAAACAGAATTGAGGTCTTACCATTCAATTGATCAGGGACACGTCGCCGTGCATGGAGCAGCAGGAGAGAGAGGGCAAGTGGACTCAGGCACGCGCGGTCCGCGCCAATACCAGTACCGCGTAGTGTGACTAAGCAAGTGTCTATCATTCGTCAAATCATCGTCGCCAGCTACGCTCCACCTCAATTTTCTAGACAATGGCGACGAAGCAGATCACGACCAAGCTGGACTGGGGCAAAATCATCTCGACGCTCAGTCTGTCTGGTTCGACGTCGAGCTCGCTGCTTGCTTTCCGCAAGCGCAATGAGGACGCCAAGGTGAAGCTGACGAACCTCGAGGCGCAGCCGACCGATGTCGACTTCTCGCACTACAAAAGCACGCTGAAGAACCAGAAGATTGTCAGCGAGATCGAGAGCGCGTTCAAGTCGTTCAAGCCCACGACCTACGACACGTCGAAGCAGCTCAAGACCATCGAGGCGTTCGAGGCCAAGGCGCTTGAGAACGCCGAGGCGACGCAGTCCAAGGTGAACGAGGAGCTTGGTGCGCTGAAGGAGACGCTCAACAACATCAAGAGCGCGCGCGCCTTCGAGGATCTCGTTGTGGAGGACATTCTCAAGGCGGCCCCCGAGGTCGACGAGAAGGTCAAGGAGTTCATCAAGAAGGGCCGTTGGGACGTCCCCGGCTATGAGGAGAAGTTCGGCTCCACGGTTATCATGTAAAACGCCTTGTATGTCACGTAAAATTACCCCGTTTAGACGTCTTAAGCTAGGTATGGCTTCTAGAGAGCCCTTTCGTGGGCTGGGCCAGAACCACGGCGGAACCCCCCGCCCATCCGCTCGAGCCGATGTCTGAGATGCGCTTGTGCACGTGATCTGCTGGTGCTCAAACTATGGTTCAGCTAGCTGGCTTCTTGTTTAGTTTCACTCCAGCTTGCGGCGCCTCTCTAAGCAATGCCTCTTCTTTCCAGGTCCAAGGCGCCCAACAAGTGGTCGACGCCTCCAACTCGACACTGCCCATCGCTACAACCAACATTGTTCGAGGTTGCTGAAGCGGGAGGAGGCTCTGCAGCTCACGTGGCGGTGGTTCTGATCTGAGATGGCAGGTAGCTATCGTCACGTGTGAGACAGATCTACTGCCGGTCCCAGGTCGGCCTTGATAGCCACCACCGACGAGTTTTTGGCTGGCACACAGCACGACCCGACGACCCGGGACCGGCGATCTGGAGCTGTACCAGGCGCAAACCCCCAGCAATCAGCATAGACCTCAGAATGGACGGCATGGACAGCCTGCTCGGGCAGCCGGTGAACGTCATGTCGTCGTACATGGGATCGCTTCCCATGGACCAGGCAGACGACCCGTCCGGAGGCATTGGCCAGTTCGACCAGTTTGCGCCGTTTGGGCCGTCCTCTGGCCCGATGATGGGTGCGGGAGGCGGCCAGGACGTGCAGTCCGGCTCGATGGGCAACGTAATGGGAAACCAAATGGGCGGTTTCACCGGAAACAGCAGCATGATGGGTGGCTCGATGGGGCCCTCCATGAACGCCATGGACTCTCCGGTGTCCGGCGGGATGTTTTCCACCGGAGGCCAGATGAACCAAATGGGCGGGCCCATCGGTTCCTCGGGCCAGATGGGCCAAATGAACCAAATGAACCAGATGGGCCAGATGGGCCAGATGCAGCATCGCATGAGCCAAATGAACCAAATGGGCCAGCAGGCGCCCTTGAACCAGATGGCCCCGCCAATGAGCCCGGCGGACCCCATGAACCAAGGCCAGATGGGCCACATGGGCCAAATGAACCAGATGCATCACCGCATGAGCCAGATGGGCCAGCAGGGGCCCATGGGCAATGGTCCCATGGGCAACGGCCCCATGGGCAGTGGATCCCTTGGCGGTGGGCCCATGAGCAATGGCGGCCCGATGGGAAGCGGCGGCAGCACCAGTGGCGGTGGCCATATGAGCGGCAGTGGTGGCCCCATGAATAGCGGACCCATGAATAGCGGCCCGATGGGAAATGGCCCTATGCAAAACGGCTCAATGGGAAGCGGCTCAATGGGAAACGGCCCAATGAGCAACGTGCCGCTGAGCAGCGGCGGCCCAATGGGCAACGGCCACATGGGCAGCGGTCCCATGGGTGGCAGCGGGGCTCTCGGGAGCAGGCCAATGGGAGGCGGTCCCATGGGGGGCAACGGCCCCATGAGCTCAGGAGCGATCGGTAACGGCCACCTCGGCTCGGGGGCAATGGGCGGCCCAATGAGCGCGGGGCCGATGAGCGCCGGCCAAATGGGCGCTGGCTCGTTCAGCGGCGGCTCTTCGTATAGCGGCGGAGCGCCGTTCGAGCAGCAGCAGGGCCAGTTCGGCTCTCAGGGCCAGTTCGGAATGCACAACCCGTCCCAGGCTGAGTTCCCGTCGCAGGTCATACCGAAGGCCAGCAGTGGTGCAGGCCAAATGAACGGCCAGCCGCCAGACCAGAGCCCCGCACTGGGAGGCCAGCCTGCGCCGCGCGCGCAGCCGGCAAGGAAGCCCCGGGCGTCGCAGCCGCGCGTGTCGAAGAACGCCAAGGCCGCCGCACTATCGGCAGCAGCGCAGAACGAAGCCATGGCGCGCCCCGCCTCAACCGCGGCGCAAAGGGCCCAAGCATCGAAGGCGTTTCCGGGGCAAGGCCCGGCGGTGGCAGGACCCCAGGCGCCGCAGTCGCTCCAGCAGTCGCCTGCACTCTCCCAGCCCGCGCACCAGCGCGCGCCGTCGCAGGCCCAAAAGCAGGCCCAAAATCAAGCACAAGCTCAAGCACAAGCTCAGGCTCAGGCTCAATCTCAGCCACAGTCGCGGAAGCAATCTCAACAGCAGCAGCGGCAACATCAACAACAACAGCAACAACAGCAACAACAACAACAACAACAGCAGCAACAACAACAACAGCAGCAACAGCAACAACAACAACAACAACAACAACAACAACAACAACAACAACAGCAGCAGCAACAGCAGCAGCAGCAACAGCAGCAGCAACAACATCATCAACAACACCAACAGCAACCACCGCAGCAGCCACAACGGCGCCAGTCGCAACACCAACCTCCGCAGCAGCTAAGTAGTGACCTCCATTTGCAGCATCAGCAGGGCCAGCATGGCGAGCAGAGTCATGCGCGCGCAGCGCATCCAAGCCACGCCCAGCAGGCGAGACAGATGTCCCTCGCGTCCCCGGCCCAACCGCCGAGCTCCGTGCAAGCCATGAAGGCCGGGCGCCCGGAGTGAGGCGAGCCGGCGCGCGGCGCAATGTCTGCGTCGCTGCCGACGCCGGGGCCTGGCCCTGGGACCGGCGCCGGCCAGTCCGACGCAGGACCGCCGGGCCAGGCGGACTCGGGGCGAGACGCGCCGGCCGCCAGCCCGTTTGTGTCGCGGCGGCCGGGCAGCGCGCAGGACGTGGGCTCAGCCGGAAACGACTCGACCCTCACCGAGCACGACGCGCCGGCGGCAAAGCGCAGCTCGAAGGCGGAGATCCCCACGCGGCAGTTCGAGTTCGCGACGTCGCTGCCCCCGCCGCCGCGCGCGGTCGGCGTGATCCGACATCGCGTGCAGTACGTGCTCGCCATCAACCAGGAGCTCGTGAAGTCGGCGATGATTGCTCCCGTGAGCTCGGAGATGTACTCGACCGCCATGCAGCGGCTGCAGAGCAACATCCGCTATCTTAAAGACGTGCAGTCACACTCGGACGCCAGCCTGGGCATCATGGTTCCGCCGCCGCTGTTGGGGCCAATGGTGCAGATGCCGTCGCTCACTGAGCCGTACCGCGCTCTCGAGGAAATGTTCCGGACGCGGGTGCTTTCATGATTGGCTAATTTATGGCTTAGATGGGCCGCGCTCGTGTAATCTAAAAGCATCTTATTATTATGTTATTGAAACCAACAGGAGACGTTCTAGAAATGGGGCTCCACTCGAGGGAGGGCCCTTTCAAGGTAGGCCCCCGCGTGGTGGGGAGCTCGGTGCTGACGGCAGCGGTTGCTGCGTGGTGTCGTACATCGCCTCTAGGGCGCCGTTCATCATGCTTCCGAAAAACGTAGGGTGCGCGCTGAGAGTGCGTGTGTGGGCGAGACTGCGCTGGGCCTCGGGAATAATCCGATCGCGGAGAGCGCGGTTGATATCAATGAGGGTGTCCTCAATTGCTACCAAGAGGCTGTCTATTTCTTGACTGGGGGCTTCGGTATGTGTACTGCTCAAAGCCATCCTGGTGGTGCCTCGGAGGTGCTGCTGCCTTGGAGAGAGCGGCGGTTGTGGGGGTGTTTACGCTTTGGAGGTAGCCGGAGCGCGCCACTAACCTAGCCCTGTATGCGCTCTATGCTCAGCGCGACAGGCGCGCCTACGCCCTTGTGCAAGAGCCCAAACGCATTTACTTCCGCTCAAACTCGGTTTTCATCGGGTTGAACTCTGTCACTATTTTGCCGTTTGTAGTCGTGGCTCCAGCCCGGGTCGCGCGGTACATGATTAAAAGCGCCAGTCTGCCTTGATCTACATCGTCTTGTGCTGCCGTCTCCATCGAAAGAACGCTACATGGCAGCAGAACTACCGCTGGAGCTGCTTGAGGCCAACATAGGAAAGCCCGTTTGGGTGATCTCGCGCGGCGAGGAAGAGTATGCGGGCACGCTCGAGGGCTTTGACGAGAACCTGAACATTGTGCTGACCGATCTCACTGTGCACAGCCGCGACAAAGCGAAGCGGCAGCTGAAGAAGGCGCTGATCCAGCGCGACCAGGTGAACTTGATTGTTCCCGGCGCGCTCGAGGGCCCTGCCCCTCCCCTTGCGCGGGCTTGAGCCAGCACACGGCGCTCAACGAAGCGCTGCTCAACGAAAATCAACGAAGTTCTCGGCTAGCACTGCTCCGCTCGCACTGCTCCGCTGGTAGCGCTTTAAATCAGACACAGTCACGAATGGGGGCGCTGAATTTGGCAGCGTTAGTACAGTCGAGCAGCGCAAACATTTCCGCTCAGGTTCAACAAGAACACTGGACAACAATATTGATCTACAGACCAGTTGGCCGGCATATTAAATCTACCCGCACTGTACTATTTTAGCCATTTTACTCTTGAGACCGGTCTAACTAATACAATACAATGCATATGTATGCAGCCCATAATTCGGGTCGCCCTCTCTCTCTGCCTTGGAAAAAAAGGTGGGCGATAATGAGGCAGCGGTAGTTGTGTGAGTGGTAGGGCGTTGGGAGCACGGTGTAGCTGGCGCAGGTTCGCGTAAGCTCTCGGGGTTTCTATGGCGCATGTGGCGGCGGCGAGCTGGCTCTCCACGTGATGCTAGGGGCGGCCCGCTTGTGTGCTCCACACTGAGGGGGGGAGGGCAGACGCAGATAGGCTTGCACCACCCACACACTTCATTCTTCCCCCCTCATACCGCGCTACAGCGAACGGCAGGGCAATCGGGTGTATAGAAGCCACCAAGCAACAATGAACATCACAGTGGCGTTTGCGGACACGGACACCGTGCTTGCGGTAGAAGTTGCGTCGGACATGACAATCAACGATTTCCGGGCGTACGTCCAGGAGGAGGCCGGGTTCAAGTCGAACCCCAGCGCGCCGCTGTTCTACAACAACCAGCAGCTGAGGGACAGTGAGACGCTGGAGCAGGCCGGGATCACCGACAATGGCATGGTGGTTGTGAGCTCGGGCGACGCAGGCGCGCCGGGCCTGCCGCCGAGCCCCGCCCGCCCTGCGGAGACCGGCACCGCGTCGGTGGCTGCAGGGGGCGCGAGCGTGAATCCCGGCGGCGTGCCGAACGACGAGGCGATGGACCTGCAGATCGAGGCGGCGCGGCAGCAGATTCTCTACGAGCCGGCGCTGTTTGCGCAGCTGTCGCAGCAGTCGCCGGGGCTGGCCGAGGCGCTGCACGACCCCTCGGCGTTCCGCAAGGCGTACCGGCGGCTGTACGAGCAGCAGCTGCAGCCGAAGGCGGAGAACGAGGAGATAGACCGGAACTTCCGCATGGCGATGGAGGAGATGCCCGAGGCGTTTGCCACGGTGACGATGCTGTTTGCGAACATCGAGGTGAACGGCGTGCCGGTGAAGGCGTTTGTCGACTCGGGCGCGCAGACCACGATCATGAGCCCCGAGTGCGCCGAGCGGTGCCACCTCTCGCATCTCATCGACCGGCGGCACCGCGGCATGGCGTACGGCGTTGGGCAAGCCAAGATTCTCGGCCGCATCCACATGGCGCCAATAAAAATCGGCGGCAGCTACTTCGCGTGCTCGATGACGGTGATTGACGGCACAAATATGGAGTTTCTGCTGGGGCTCGACATGCTCAAGCACCACCAGGCCACCATCGACCTCAAGGATAACAAGCTGCGGATGGGCCACGAGGAGCTGGCGTTTCTGGACGAGAGCGAGATTCCCCGCGACTTGAACGGGGTCCCGCCGGCCAGCGCCGAGTCTGCGGTGACGGCCAAGCCCCGCGGGTCGCAGCCGGCCGGCGTGGGACCCTCCGAGAGCTCAGTGCGGGCTGGCCCCGCGTCCTCTGCATTCATTCCTCCGCCGGCGGCGCTGCCGACCCCGGCGCTCAACAACTCGC
>JAKTRO010000124.1:0-17249 GCA_030579755.1 Entelexis gropengiesseri | reverse complement strand
ATGCGGCGGCGCTGCCCGCACCGCCGGCGGGCTGCTCAGAGCTCTTGCGGCTCTTGTCGGACGACGAGCTCTTCGACCGTCCGAGCCGCTTCGTCCAGCCTTTCATCATCTCGCGGTGGGAATGCCCGTGCTTCAACGCTTGTTGTGGCTGTGAACCGGTGCCAACAACGCTCGGCATGCCTCGCGCGCTAGCCGGGCTCGTCGCGGGACTGCTGAGTAAGCAAGCCCCCGCGATACTGCCGGCGCCAGCCCCTGCCGCCCACCTCCCGCGTTCCCCAGAAGCCCAGCGATTTATTTACTTGCCGGACACCTAGATGAAATAAATATGCACATCGGTATATACCCACCCGCACACTATATAATTCATGCGGCTAGCCCTGCGCACGCTATTCAGACTGTGCTCAGGCTCTGCCAACCGCGGAAACTATTCAGAATCGCCCGCACACTGTTTAACCCATGCACTCTTGCTCACTCCGCACGAGCGCCGCTCACTTCGCACAAGTGCCGCTCAGTTCGTGCGCCGCTCAGTGCACCCGCAACCATCCTCAATCTGAATAATAATTAGGTATCTATGTATTAGGACGGCTGCGGAATCGCCTCGGCCTCCCGCAGCGTCTCGCCCTCGCTCGGATCAAGCTCAATCGCCCCGGGCGCCGGCCCAAGCTCGCCGTCCTCAATCCCCAGCGGCCCGCCGTCCTGCGCGTCGTCGTAATACGGCACCTGGTCCTGCAGGCGGCTGGACTCCGTCGTCAGCTCCGTCAGCTCGCGCAGCTTCGGCACGGCAAGCTTCGCAGGAATGTACGGCTCAAGCTTCTCCAACGTTCGCGGCGCTGCAAGCTCAAACGGACCCGAGTCCGCCAGCGGCCGCAGATCCATCAGCAGCCGCGTGCTCGCGTTCTTGTCCTCCTTGATCCGCCGCGCAATCATCTGGTGCGTCCCTTGCGTCACCGGCAGCTCGTAGTCCGCCGCCTGGTAGTTCGCAATCAGCCGCTGGATCTGCGTCGGCGTCAGCGACCAGCAGATGTCGTAAATAATGGTCACGTCCTGCTCGTACGTCTTCTTCAGTTGCAGCAGCTTCGCCGCCTGTGTGATCGGCTCAAGCGGAATCCCGCCCTCCTGGAAGTTCGACGCCTTGCACCACTCGTCGATCCGCGTCACGTTGTAGTTGATCTGCACCGCCCGCTTCCACGTCAAGAATTTCGTCCGCATCACCATGTCGTTGAACGCCCGCGCGCCAATCAGCGTCATCAGCTCCTTCAGCGGCTGCTTGATGTAGTGGTCCTCAAGATAGAACCCCTCGAGCGCGCTCAGCACCTTGCTCAGCATCAGAATCAGGTCGTCCATCGTCGCTGGATGCGACTGCACAAAGAACCCGGAAAACAGCCCGCCGGACGACGCCTCGGTCTTGAACCCGGGAATCGACTGCTCCTCAATCACCGCCGGAACAACCAGCTTGTCGAAGATCTTCTTCAGCTCCTTCATGTACATGTGGTAGATGTTGAACAGCACGTTGGTCGCGTCGTCCTTGGCAAGCCGCGTCAGCGTCGAGTACTGGTGGATCTCCAGCGGCGTCATCTGGTCCTGCAGGTGGATGTTCTGCGAGATGTTGCTCTCAGCCAGCGAGAGGAAGCTATATATCTCGTGCACGTTCGCCAGCCACCACGGGCCGACATCAATCATCCGCTCGCCAGTCGTTTTCTGCACCGTCTCCTGGATCGTCCGCAGAATCGCGCCAATCGTCTTCTCGCTCTCCTCAATCATGCCAAACCGCCACATCTCGGAAACGATCAGGTTCGTGATGTTCGCCGGATACAGCACGTCCCGCTCCGGAATGTTCTCCGTCGGCTTCACGTTCGACTTCATCGGCGGCACCGGCACCTCAAGCGACCGGATCAGCTTCGTGAGCAGCTCCTCCTTCGCGCCCATTGGCTCGCGCAGCGCCTTCTCGACCTGGTCGTTCAGCCGCTGCAGCTCCTCGCTGTAGTCGTACTCCATCAGCATCCGCTGCTGCGGTGATGCGCCGGCGCCGGCGCCACCGCCTGCGTGCGCCGCCAAGTCCGCCGTCACCTGCTGCCGGTGGTGGTACGACGCCACGGCACCGGTGCCGATCTGCGCCGCCTGGGCCTGGGCCAGAGAGTGCTCGAGCTGCGTGTTGCGCTGGCGCAGGTCGCCGTTCTCCAGCTGCAGCTGCTGGCCAAACTGCTCCTGCTCGGCCAGCGTGTCGCGCAGCTGCTCAACCTGCTTGTTGCGCGTCTCGAGCTCGCTCTGCAGCTCCTTGATCTCGGCCGTGCGCTCCTCGACCGTTTGCGTTAGCTCGCTCACTCTCTGCGACATCGTCTCGTGCTGTGCAGAGTGGCTGTCGGTTGCCGCGGCAAGATCGCGAGCCGCGGTCTCGCGCGCCGCCTCGGCCAGCGTCACCCGCTCAAGCAGCGACTTCGCGTCCTCGCGCTGGGCGGTTAGCGAGTTCTGCAGCTCGATCACCTTGTTCTCCATTCGGTACTGCTTCTCCTCGAAGTGCTTGACCGAGTGCTGCTCCTCCTTGAGCTTCTGGAGCTGGCGCCGCGCGCCCCGGCGCCGCACCATCGACTGCACAATCGTCAGCGCATACACCTGGCGCTGGTGGGTCTGGCGCGCCTGGTACGCCCGCACCAGCGTTTGCACCGAAACGGCGGCCTGGTGCTTGCGGTCCTCCTCGGCGTGGACCTGGGCCTGGCGCAGCCGCACCGCAGCCTGGATACCGAGCACTGCCGTTTGGACGGTGTGCAGCCGGAGCACCTGGACGCGGCGCCGCGCGAGGCTTTGGAGCGCCACGGCAAGGTCCTCGGCGCGCTGCTGGTCAGCACGCTTGCGAGCGAGCCGGCCCCGCGCCAGCGCCTTGAGGTCGGCAATGAACGCAAGCGTGCGGCGGTACTCGGCGCGGGCGACCTGCATCTTGAACCGGCGCTGGATCGCGACGGCGGCGTCGACGTGCCGCTTTGTGCGGCGGTTCTCGAGCTGCGCCAGCATGCCCGCCGCCAAAAACACCTTTGTTTTGCCGAGAGCATACGACTTGCGCTTGGTGGTGGGGTCGTCGTGGGACTCCAGCACGGCTAAACAGATCTCCTTGACCGACTTTGTGTCGCGGATCGAGGAGTGGAGCAGCAGGTCGTACCTGTTCACGAACTCCGCGTACGGCCAGCGCCCGGGGAAGCCCATGCTTGAGATCCTAATGGTCTCGAGAACGCCGCACGCGCGTAGCTGCGACAGGACCATGGGCCCGTCGAACGCCCACGCCTCCTTCTGCTCGTTGGGCTTGATGCATCGGATATAGTGGGCGTTTGTTGACGAGATGGTGTCCATGAGCTCGATCAAGCTTGTTTTGAACATGTTGCCGAGGGTGGGCCGGCGCTTGACGGCGCTGCCGGCACCGCCGCGGCGGGGTGCCGCAACGGCGGACTCCTTGGCCGGTGCCGCAGGGTCGGTGGCCGGCTCGGCGGTCTGGGACTGGAGAATCTCGGTGAGGAACGGGTTGGTAGTGCCGCCGAGCATCTCGATCACGGTCTCCGGCACGGTGTCGCGGTTCTTCTCTATGAACCCTTCGGTCTCGTACTCGACGTCGTGCGCGTAGTGGGCAACGATGAACGAGGACTGGCCTAGACGGGGCTTGCGGAAGTGCGGCTTGCCGTCGAGGGTGCCGTACAGCTTCTGGGTAAACCCTTCGTCAGAGCCGGCAGGAAGGCGCGACTCCTCGTCCAGCAGGCCAAGAACGCCCATCTTGGCCTCGATCAGGGTGATGCATGGCTGGTTATCGACGAAGTCGATGTAGGTCCAGTCGATTTCCTCGGTCTCATACTCGGCCTGCTCGAGCTTGAACACGTGCTGGTTGAACTCCTGTTGGAGTTTTTCGTTTGCGTAGTTGATGCAGAACTGCTCGAACGAGTTAGTTTTGAAGTGCTCGAACCCGTAGATGTCGAGCACGCCGATGAACCGGTCGTTCTCGTTGCCGCCGAACAGCTTCACGTTGACGGCCCCCACCAGCCAGTCGAACAGCGCGGAGTAGACGTACTTTGCGATCGAGTCGCGCACAACCAGCGACGTCTTTGCGTCGAGATCGCTCTGGATCGCCTGGCTGCGGACCTGGATCTGCTTGTTGGTGAGCCACTTTGCGAGCTCGGCTGGCGGGATGCCAAGCAGCTCGGCGCACTTGAGCAATGCGCTGTCGTCGGTGCTCACCAGCACGCCGCGGCTGGTGCCCTTGAGCTCGACGTTGCCGAGGTGGAGCAGCGCCGCCAGCACCTCGAACACGCGCCACTGCAGCTCGGCCGAGATACCAACAACGTCGAGCGCCTGCTGGGTCTCGGCGAACTCGCGGGCGTCGTCGATGCCGGCAATGCGCGAGTCGCCCTGGTTCACGTAGTGGAACTCCTTGATGCCGCCGGCGAGCCCGAGCCGGGCCAGCTCCGCCTCGGGCAGGCCGCGCAGCAGCTGGTAGAAGATGTGGTAGTTGCGCTCGGTGGGCGGGTGGAACACAATGCGGCTGCGCTCGAGCAGGTAGGTGCGGATGCGGGCGCCGCTGATCTCGAGGTGGCTGTCGAACCGGATCTCGAGGTACTTGCCGAACCGCGACGAGTTGTCGTTGCGCGTGGTCTTCGCGTTGCCGAACGCCTCCATGATCGGGTTGGTGGCGAGAATCTCGCGCTCGGTGCGGCTGAGCCCGCCGTCCTCGACGGCAGCCAACGCGGCGCGCTTCTTGGCGGGGTCCTCGACGGTTGCGAAGTAGCGCATAATGTACTTGGCGCTCATGGTCTTGCCCGCGCCGGACTCGCCGCTGACGACTATCGTCTGGTTCTTGTTGTCGCGCTGCATGCACCGCAGCGCGTCCTCGGCAATGCTGAACAGGTGGGGCTCGAGCTCGCCGCGCTGGCGCCCGCTGTACATCTGCACCACCTCACTGGTGTAGAGGTTGTCGACTCGGTCGAACGGGTTGGTGGCAATGAGCACAATGCCGCTGAACGTGTAGATCTGGAGGTGCGAGTAGCGCTCGCGGATCGCATGGAGCACGCTCGGCTCGTTGAGGTACGACAGCGTTACCAGGTCCGCCGTGGCCTCGAGCGCCGGCGGATTGCGCAGCGGCAGCTCCGGCGCAGGGTCCGCGCGAATCGTCACCGTCTGCGTCGTCTGCGCCGCGTCGCCGCCGGCCGTCTCGGCCAGCAGCCCGCCGTCGGGGCCCTGGACAGACACCTCGACAACGCACTCCACGTCGCTCTTGACCGTCTTGGCCTCGACCCGCGCGCTCGCCCAGCCCGCGGTCTTGCTGGGCACCCAGCACCGCGCGCCGACCTCGTACGAGTCAAACATCTCACCGACGTGTCAGGAAGAAGCGAGAGAAAGCGGCGGTTTCGCGCTTACGTGACGGCCATGCGACGCGTCGGTCACGCGGCCCTCGCCCAAACCCTTCCCGGTGTCGTTCTCCACGATACCACCGTGGCCGCACGGCCTGCTGCCAGCCAGCCTGCTGATGCCGAAACGACAGTGCGGCAGCCCTGCAAAATGCTGTAAAGGTGGTTAAAGACCAGAGCACATTAGGTGGCGGTCAGTGTAGCTCCCACATTGTCTGCAAAGGCTTCTGCAAAATCGGCGCGTTTTCAATCTCGGTCATGTCCGTGCCAGATAAAGTGGTATTACAACTGGAGCTGGTCCATCACTGAACTGAGTCTCCGTAAAAATAAGCTCGCTGAGGCGCTGTGTTGCAGGATACAAAATGAGCCACGCAAACATAGGCCTGCGCCTTTTGAAGATGAAGCTAAGAGTCTTGTCAAGTTATTCGAAACGCCTACGAAAGCACTTAGTTTACGATCCACATTCAATTTGCTCATGTAGGCAGTGCATATAGACCTTTCTGCTGATAACCAGCTCAACAGTAATGAATGAGGCCGCTCATTTCGATAATTGAAAGCCCAACCAGCCATCCCAACTGCCATTGACTTAAGTGCCTCAAATGCTATCAGCGGTGGCTTGGCGCAAGCGGCACCTACGTGTTGCGCTGCCTCTCTTACTTCCAGGATCGAGTTATTCGAGCCACCCTTCAAAGTCAAGCAAGGCTCAGTCTTCGATTTATCAACGCATACTCCGGCTAAGTAGCGTTGAGGTGGCTGAGTGGCTTCTTAGCTTTTCGTAAACAGCTGGTTGAAGAGGAGAGAGAGCCGAATATAAAGAGAGATACAAATGAAGAAATTGATGATAGAGGAGCAGCACTCAATATGCGTGTCTGCAGCTCACTGGCTTGTAACCATACTGTGCCGAGCGATTTGAGGTGTGATTTAGCTTCCGGTAAACGACGAGGAAATCATTGAGCTAAGAGCGCAAAAACTCGAGAGCCCACGCATCTGAGACGCGTTTGCTAGCGCGTCTGAAATATAATAAGTGAGTGCAAGAAGCCACAACAAGAGGAATAAGGCGCAGTGGTGTGACTAGTCTAGAGCAGAGTAGTAAATTAAAATGGCATTTGAAAAGCAAATAATAATCGCGCTGATCATGGGACGGACATCTACAGTGGTGGTGATGACATCGAATGACCATGAAGGCTGGGAGGATCGGCTATGTGAGACGAATCGTGGAGCTCTAGATCGCGCAGTGGCGTGCAAGGAAGCAGAGCGGTAGTAAAAATGGCCGTGAATCGATTATGTCTCATTCAAAAACAAACATCAGCTTGTAGAAATGCTTAGAAGAATTCTTTGCACTTTCGAAAGTCAGACGGGGTCTCGAAACAGCAGTGCCGATGAAGTAGCCAACAATATGATGCAATCGCTATTCACTCTGTGTGTGCAACGCCGAAGCTTGGATTTGAGCCACCACGAAACGGTCTCAGAACCTGTATAGCGAGTTGCACTCATTCTCGATGGCATCTACAATGTTAGCCTCTAGGTCCCGCGCAGCCATATGCAAGAAATCCACAATATCCTCACTTACCTCCCCACCGTGCCCATATATATACACTGGTTGCCCGAAAGTTAGTACTTTCCTGCGCAATCCCATTAGAGTATCGGTGACACGTTCATAAATACTCGCATTATCGCGCTCGGGAAAAAGAGAGAACAGGGTTGGTCTGCGATCAAAAACGGGCAGGGCCTGAGCATCTGTGAGCGCAGCGTTTAATTCCCACGTCTTCTCCCGGATGTACATACACATCAAGCGCTCAAAATCCCCGGGGTCCAGTGCCTTATTGCCTTGCTTGAATGAAACGGCCCAACTAGCTTTCACAACTTCTATCACCTCACTGAAATATTTGTATTCCGCATGGTGCACTGAAACCGGTAGCTCGGCGGATATTCCGTTCTCGTCGTCAGCTAGGGAAGTTGCCATCTGCTGGCACTGGCGCAGTGCGTTAAACGACCTGAGCTGGCGCAAGCTAATCACACGCTCACCAATGCGTACGAGATATTTCACCACATCCTCCATGGAGACCGATTTCCGGTGGCTGATCCACTCCTCATAGCCTGGGTCCAGCGCCCAAATGCGTCTTATCATATCCCACCGGAACCAGAAAGAAGTGAATTCGACCATGATTTGGTCCTCTAAATTGAGTGTTCTTGGGGGTTCTGGATACCTACGTATCAGCTCTGCAAATTCCTGTTGTGGCTCATCTAGATGAAGGCGAAGTTGGTGACTCGCAGTCTTCTTCGCACTCAAAGCGGTCGAACGGAGGTAATATGGGTCCCCAGGTTCGGAAGAGTAAAACTCGACCTTCTCTACACAATGTTGCATCAAGGCACACAGAGCGTTTATCTGCTTGTCAAATATATCCAATTCCGAAAGTTCCATAATTCTAGTTGATCAGCCCAAACAATAATGTATATTCACCAGATTATACGAAGGCATTCGTGCCGTTGATGTTTATATATGCTGTTCGCAGTCCCGCAATAACCTGTAATATATCCCAATATAGCATTTTGAGCGTTCGGAGCTGCAACGCTACCTTCCCAGTACAGGTAAAACTCTTGCCTTGGACTATCTAAACCCCGGGTCGAATTGAGAAGCTGGAGAGTGATGGAAATTGAATTGGCTGCACGCGGTTTAATTGCTCATTCGGAGAGTTCATCGCCATTAAAAAATTGATAAGCACGAGTTAGAATATTAAAAAAAAAACTGCGTTAACATTTAAGTTCAGGTTGAAAGCTAGAAAGAGCCCGCTTTACTTCCTCTTCAAGCTCGTTCACGGTGTGGAACATGAATTCCAGAATTTCGGAATTTTGCGCATCCATAAGCCAGCTATCGTTGTCCAATTCATTACCAAGGTCGGCCCTCCAGTCTTCTTGGGCTATAAGTGCACGCACAATTTGATCAGAAGTGCTCGTTGTCTCTCCCGGCGACGAAAATATGGTGAATATGTCCGGCTCCAAAATGGGTACCACTTCACGAGATGATTTAGCATTTTCAATGAGTAGATCCATCTCATGGCTCTTACATTGAAAGTGGTATTTGATGCCACTTTCAAAGTAGCAAAAGTTCGAGTCGAAACTGTCTCCTATCTCTACATATTTCAGCTTGGCATCGGCTGCAACCTCCTCAAATGGTTTGTAGCCAACCCTTCGAGCCGATGGAGCTTGACTGGAAGTTTCACTGCAGCCGGAAGCTTGCAGGCATTTTGTTTTCCAAAGCATACCAGATAGCGTGCTGACATGAGCCAACCGCTCTACCAAATATAGCGTCTTCTCAGAGCTAGTAGCAAAGCAGCTGGGAATTTCAGGCTTCGAGTAAGTGAAGCGCCGCGGGTCTTTAGTGGCCCATACTGATCTCAGTACAGCCCACTTCATGCGGACACAAGTGAAACAGAGCATAAGCTCTGGTATTGTCGTATCACCACCCAAATCATTTAGATCACAGATGCCACCAGTAGCAATGTAATTTTCTTGGTCAAGTAACTCTTTTTTGGATCTCTCACTTAAAAGGCTCTTGTTGATATGATAGTATCGAAAAAACCGAGGAAGGTCTGGATAGGCTAAAAGTGCTCGCTCAAACTTGCTTTCTCGACCGGGATCCGACCCACGAGATAAGACAAGCGAAAAATTGGATTTAGCTGCCACTGGTTCAGGAGGCGAGAGAAGCAAGCAGGGATCTCCTGGGGAGGAGACACAGAATTTGGCTCTCTCAGAGCAGCTTTGCAATAGAACGCAGAGTAACCCCACCTCTTCACTGGTTTGGTCCGTATCTAGCCTGGAATCGCTGACTTCTTCGCTGGAGCTTGAGTCTTCTGGGCTCAAGACCTTCCTACTTTTCCGAAAATCTCCCAAGGTCTTATTATAGTGAAAATATAAACACGACTTGGGGGAGGTGGTTGCTTCCGTCATGGGAAAACTAACAGTAAAGATGACGCGGCCGGGTAGGCTTAAATAGATAAGTCGTACTGGATTACATGAAACGCGCGTAATATTATAAGCCCAATATGGGTCTGGTACAGAGACCGAGACATGATACAGCCCCGTATTAGGTAGCTTCTCATTGAACACCGTTTCTGTCTACTGAAGGCAAGTGGTCCGGAGGCGCTCCCATCAATGAGCCTGGTAATGACTTTGAGTGATCACCTTTAGCTTGTGGAGACTAAAACATGCCATGGTATTCCCATCAACACGGAACCTAAAACAGATATTGGGTGCATTCCAGCTTTATTTCCTTTGAGCGATGCTATCAGAAGTGCGCTCCATCCTACTCGCGATTGCAACAGAATGGGCACTACACGGCCCATGGCCATATCTAGTCACCCGCTGATCTCTGACAGCTGTATAGCTGTGCACACGACGAGGAACTATATAGATAGGTACTGTTTAGTATCTCATATTTGCCGAGCCGCGATGATATTTTCTGCTCTTATCCTCTTGAATGTAGCATTGAGATCGTCAGACGCTCAGGGATAAATTGTCACACTGCCAGGCCATTGATAAACATGATCCCACACTCATCTATGAGGTTCTAAGAGCTCATTACTAGTACACGCGACGAAGGGGTCGTGCCCTGGGCGTTGTCAGAGGTGCTGGTGATGTGGCCTTGGACTAGGGTCAGCAAGGAGCATGCTCCAAGGACTGGACGTAGATCACGACGACCTCGGGGACCTAAATCTAGATCTAAGGAAATTCTTTAGGACGTTACAATAGATTGAAATTAAATAAGGGTCGTCCTTGAGCTACTGTGTTTATACTGAAGATGAGTAAATAGTCATAATCACGTGTTAAATATCCAAGTGTTTACAGCTTTCTCATCACCCGAGCGGGCAGTTCAACCTGGCCTCGGCGAAGATATCGCGCCGAGTCCACGGTATGCCGCAGCTCAGAGTATTTCATAGTGGATTCTTTAGATTGTCATTCATCTTTGAGAAGTTGGACATTCAAGACCCTTGTGGCTCAATGATAGTTGCGAGAAGTTCTGCATGTGTGACTATCAAAGTGCAATGTAATTATCACTCAAGGAGTGCAAATGCATTGTTGGAGCCATCTGAGTTCTCTGTATCTTCATATAGTCCAGACTATATGCGCTATACCGCTTCAATCGGGGGAGGGGGTTGACGCCCTTCTTCGACCAAAAGAAATGTCTCCGGGCCGAATTTGGAAGCTCCACCATCCTTACCCTACCATAATGCCGGCTTAGATCTCCCAGCCCTGAGTCAAAACCGCTCAAGTATAAAAACGTGGCCACCCTAGCTGCTTTCCCTCCTCCCCCACTTCCTAAATACCATCATCTAAGTCTCCGCATGCCAAACGAAGGATATTGCCAACCCGACGAGTTCAACCTCCGCGGAAGATATGTCTGTTCCTTGCAATGCGGCTTTGAATCCTACCACATTGGAAGGTTGGAAGCCCACTATATTATCGACCATCACGGCGAAACCGTCATTGATTATGAGCGACGCTACTTGTGTCGTGAACACTCCGATATCATTATAAAAGATGAAAAAAGGTTCCTCAAGCATTTTATGGAGAAACACAAAGAAGAAGGCATCCCCGGTACTGGCGAGCAGAGAAAACAGCCAAGAATCACAGGAAGTGCAAGCATGAAGATGTCTTAAAGGCAGGTAACGGTGAGCCGCTTTTCGTAACTCTTGAGCCACTTAGGCAGAAACCCGCCAAAGGAAAGTAGATATCGATGTATTTGCAGTTCTAACAACCAGAGGCCTCACCCTGCCGCCCTAGTCGAGTATAGCAACATATAGCTTTCATTATTCAATCTCTCCTCCATGCAACTTGGCCTTTAGTCTGTGGAGCCAACTGGTGCAAGTGATTGGCTAGATACCCAGGCCTTCATTTGAAGTCCTCAGCCCATGTCGCCATCATGCAAAAGGTACATCGTGACTACTGTGGTTAGGTTCCCATATGTTACCCAAAATGGAATTTTGCCATGGCGGGCAGCAAAATCAAGCGATATTCCGCTGAGGGCGTGCGAGAGGGGATTATGATTAGTGAGCCTGTTTTTACCTCATTTGAGAGCGAATACTTACTTTTTTCGTGAGAGTTCTGGAATAATGGTTCTGAATAAAGCCCTTTCTCGCCGAAGCTCCACGCCGCAATTTCTTGAACCTATCTGTAATCGAATCTGGGCGCCCAATGCGTTGTCCTGACTAAGCCGCTTACGGAGACAGGGTTGATTGGCTTGGCTCATGCAAGGGTATCTGAACACCGTGCTGCACGAGAATGAGGTCTATCTTCCACCATATACTGCAAATTCACCACAGTATCCCCCTCTGCTGACGATAATGTTAAATATTCACGCAGTATGAGTACTGTCGCGTTTCAAGCCACGTTCTTCGTGGCTCAATCAAGCCACTGAGGACTCACCACGTGGGGTGCTTTGCAAATCGCCTCTGCCCAAGCCGGCCTGGGGATTTTGAAATTTCACTATGCCAAGGCAAAGCTGCTGCGCTACATCAACCGCAGTGAGTTGTACAGCTATGACTACCGTCTCGAGAATGGGCTTTCTGTTTGTGCTTGCGGTGCTGGCTTCCGCCTGTATCGTGATTACCACACAGGAAATAGGGTTGTGATTCGCTTCATACTTGCGGTGCTGTATATTCATGTATGTTTATACAATCGCGTGGATGTGGGACCTTGTCCAGAGTTGAAATCTGTGAGTTAGCACACAGAATAGATGGCTTAGGTATGAGGTTCTTCAATCTGATCGAGATTGTTCCAGAGGTCAACGTCCAGCTCAATCAATCTCAAAGAACTGTTTTTGAAGCCGAACATAGAGCCGATGGACCGCTTGCCCAAACGCCCCATTGGATCGTGTGCTTCTGCCTGGTCGGTCTTCGTCGAAAAATAGACGATATGGAATCTGGAAGTCTGTGGAGGCAAGGCAGTATAATAATTAGGAAGACTATCTTGATCAATTCGAGGTCAAAGAAAACAAATGCGACCGCGATAGACATACATCAATCCCTAGCGAATACGTCTGCCTTATCATATTGCTGGCGCAAACTAGTCTTCAGTAGAATGTACCAGCTCAGTCTAAGCACCAGGCCTGGTGATGTATCAGAGTTTACAGAGCCAACTGTTAGATTGTGTTGCAACCCTGGTCTGGCCCTGCCGGCCGCTGGGGCAGTTGCGGGCCAAGCTTGTGGTTCGCTAATTAGCATCCTTTCTCACGAGGTGATAAGGAGAATGAGTCAGGACTGATATATCCGTATTGTAGGAGAATGGTGTGTATGTGTACTGTAGGGTGCGATGGAGCCATACAGCAAAAAGGTGAGAAGTCCAAGGGGGGGGAGGGCCACGTAAAGCCGCTCTGATTTCTGCTGCAAGTTAAGAACGATAAGGGAACTGTACTACTATGTCAGGCTACAGGTTACTCTATAAACAGGCACGGCGCATCGTGGAGGCAGAGATACTGGTCCTGGTGGACAGCTGCGGCTGTTTTGACCATCCAGGATCCGTAATGCGTCTAACGCTAATGCGCTGCTTCTATGATATGTGGCTGGGCGTGAACAAGCTTGTGAAGCTAAAGCGGTGGTAGCCGATTGGGCGGCAGCCCGAGCGGAAGTGGACGGAGAACCGACTAGCAAACCGAGCGGCGAACCGCGCAGACGTCGGCTCCGCGCGTGTCCAGGTGCGAGAATGTATCAGGGCACGGTAACCCTATTATCATAAGGGATTGTCCAGTGAGAGCAAGCGATCATCGTTGCGTCGCAACCTTCGGCTGGCAGTCGGCCACGCCGCCTTGCCGTGGACGGACCAGTTGTTTTTGAGCGAGTTGGTCCTATTCAGCTCGAGAGTATGTGGATAGCTTCGATGGCAGCCGCGCTAGTGGTCGTACCGGCGTGCGCGAATTCGACTGCCTCGTGGAAGATGGGACGATGACAAACCGTGCTCGGGTATTCCGCTAGTGCCGGACCGCGCGACCCCCGCCTGAAGGCACACAAGCAGAAATGGGCGCAGCATTGCGGCCGACGCTGCGTACAGCTCATTCGGTACAGCGTGCTCCGGGCGTGCCTAGCACAGAGTGCAGCATAGTGTGCTCGGCGTATAGCCACGCCAGCTCCGCCAGGGCTGCGCGACCCCAGCCCTGTGGGCGTTGGTGAGAACCCTGTGGGCACCCAGTGGGAGCGCGCGGGCGCGGCAGGGGCCAACGTCCTTTTGGTTGCGATGTCATGGGCAAGGGGTTCCCTGCCCCCGGTGCAGGATATATAAAGTGGTTGCTGCGGCGATGGCATTGTGGACCGCAACGACGCAACACATCCGCACGTAACCACGATGTCAGCCCCCAAGTTTGGCGCTTTTGGCGAGTCCTCGACCCTTCCTGCGTGGAAGGAGCTGCAGAAGCTGTACGACACCACCGGCAAGGACATCCAGGTCCCGCAGGAGTTCAAGAAGGACCCGAAGCGGGTGGAGAAGTACTCGTTTGAGTTTGAGAACTACGACGGGTCGAAGATTTTCTTCGACTTCTCGAAGAATCGGATCACCGACGACGTGCACAGCAAGCTGCTGGAGCTTGCCGAGGAGGTTGAGCTCACGAAGCTGCGCGATGCGATGTTTGCGGGCGAGCACATCAACGTCACCGAGGACCGCGCGGTATACCACGTGGCGCTGCGCGCGCACGGCGACGCTCCGATGAAGGTGAACGGCGCCGACGTGCTGCCCGAGGTGAAGGCGGTGCGCGAGCACATGCGCGAGTTCAGCGACGCGGTGCGCTCCGGCGCCCACGCGGGGTACACCGGCAAGAAGATCACCGATGTGGTGAACGTCGGGATTGGCGGCTCGGACCTTGGACCCGTGATGGTGAGCGAGGCGCTGAAGCACTACGCCGGCGACATCAGCGTGCACTTTGTGTCGAACATCGACGGCACGAACATGGCCGAGGTGCTGAAGCCGCTGAAGCCGGAGACGACGCTGTTTATGATTGCGTCCAAGACGTTCACGACGGCAGAGACGATGACCAACGCGGAGACGGCGAAGGAGTGGTTTTTGGGCAGCGGCGCCAAGGACGCCGACGTGGCGAAGCACTTTGTTGCGCTGTCGACGAACGAGAAGGCGGTCGAGGCGTTTGGCATCGACAAGAAGAACATGTTTGGGTTTGAGAGCTGGGTTGGCGGGCGCTACTCGGTGTGGTCGTCGATCGGGCTGAGCGTTGCCGTGTACGTGGGGTTCGACAAGTTTGACGAGTTCCTGCGCGGCGGCGAGGCGATGGACAAGCACTTCAAGAGCACCGAGCTGGCGAAGAACATCCCCGTGCTGGGCGGGCTGCTCAGCGTGTGGTACACGAACTTCTTTGGCGCGCAGACCCACCTGGTGGCGCCGTACGACCAGTACCTGCACCGGTTCCCTGCGTATCTGCAGCAGCTGTCGATGGAGTCGAACGGCAAGGGCGTGAACCGTGCGTCGCAGTTTGTCGACTACCAGACCGGCGCGGTGCTGTTTGGCGAGCCGACGACGAACGCGCAGCACAGCTTCTTCCAGCTGGTGCACCAGGGCACGAAGCTGATTCCGACCGACTTTATTCTTGCTGCGCAGTCGCACAACCCCGTGCGCAAAGGCCTGCACCAGCGGATGCTGGCGTCGAACTTCTTTGCCCAGTCCGAGGCGCTGCTGCAGGGCAAGTCCGAGGAGCAGGTGAAGGCCGAGGGCGCGGCGGACGCGCTGGTGAACCACAAGGTGTTCAGCGGGAACCGGCCGACGACGTCAATTCTGGTGCAGAAGATGACGCCGGCGACGCTGGGCGCGCTGATTGCCTACTACGAGCACTTCACGTTCACCGAGGGCGCTGTCTGGAACATCGACTCGTTCGACCAGTGGGGTGTTGAGCTGGGCAAGGTGCTTGCCAAGAAGATCCAGGGCGATCTCGAGGCGAGCGGCGAGACCACGACGCACGATGCGTCGACGAACGGGCTCATCAATCTTTACAAGCAGTGGTCGGCCTAGCTCCTGGCCCACAAGCTCTAGATTTATAGGTGCGATTAAATGCGATTAAATGCGATTAAGTGCGATTAAGTGCGCGATTTAAGTACGTGATTTAAGTACGTGGTTTGAGTACCCAGCTGTTTCGTTCTACTCAAAGCACGCAGCTCTCGACGAGTACAACCCGCTAGTCATCAGATATTTACACAGATACAAATTTACTAGACAGCCAGCCTACAGTCAGTACTATACAACTCACTAGTCGATTTTCCAACAGTCAACCTGCAAGAGAACCTACTAGAGAACCTACTCACCAGTCAACCAGTCAATTTATTCGACAGTCAACCAGTCAACCCACTCGACAGTCAGCCTACCAGTCAACATACCAAGCAGTCAGCCTACAGCCAACCTACTCGCAGTCAACCTACCAGCCAACCTACTGACCAACCTAATAAACCCCTAAACAAAGCGCTAAATCAAGCAACCACAATTCTAGCCCAGCCGCCGCCGGCCTGGCCACCCGCATCGCGGCTGCCCGTGTGGCGCTGGCCCCGTGGTTTAGGGGAGCCACGGGAGCGGCGGACGGGCCAGCATTGAGCAGCGCCGGCCCGGGAATGAACCGGCAAGCGAGGCTGACGAACCTGGGGGCCACGGTGCGGGCGCTGGAGCGGGCGACGCCGCACCTGCTCCAGCAGACGATGCCCGCCGAGCTGGTGCACCCGTACATCACGTTCAAGGTGTTCCCCGAGACGCAGCGGCTCAGCGTGAGCGGCGCAACCAAGTACAAGACGCTGCAGAAGATCATCCAGCTGGGCGTGACGCCGTGGCTGGTGCCGGCCGGCACGAAGCTGAGCATTCTCACGCTGCGGGTCACGCGGCAGCCCGTGGTCGAGGACCGGCGGCTTCTGGTGCACTGGCGCACGGTGCTGCCCGAGCGCGCGGCGCCGAGCGCCGGCGAGCAGCCGAACCTGGTGCTCGAGCCGGGCCGGCTGATTGCCAGCCTGGGCCTGCTGCCCGAGGAGTACCCGGTGCTGGCCGGGTCGTTTGAGTTCGGGTTCACGCCGAGCTGCAACCAAGTGCTGCTGCACATCCTGCGCAACGTCGAGTATATGTCGAAGCCGGACAGCCAGCTAATCTGCACATAATGTACATACTGACCATATTGATTAAATACCATAGCAATCCATTGAACTACCAATAGTTGAGAGTACTTTCGAATTGCGGATCGGGATTTAGATGCGGGCCATTAAATGACAGCGCGACTCCAGAGGGTTGAATGGTGGCCATTGAAGGAGAACTGATCATAAAAGGAGCACGCTAAACATTAAAAGAGAACACTAAACACTGAAGGGGAACGGCCCGTCCGCGGATCGACATTTGGGTGCATTGAACGCCAAAGGAGAGCAGGCCGTACTCATCTGCCACTTGTGGTGTACTCATCTGCCACCTTTGTATGCTTAAGTGGTGGTACTCTGGTGGTCTGCCGCGCTGGGGTACATGGATTCGGCGTCTATAGTGGCTTATCTGTACATAGGAATCTTCCGCGCCAGCGGCCGCCGGAACTTGGCAAACTGCTCGTCCTCCTTGAGCAGCAGGTGCGGCGGCCGGTAGATGTTGTCGCGCGGGGCCGGGCGCGCCTTCACGGCCGGCTCGTCGACCGGGTCCATCGGCTCCTCGGGCGAGTCGCCGTCGCCGCTGTCCGGCGCGCTGTCGTCCAGCGATAGCGCGTCCATCGCGAAGATGTCGTCGGAGTCCTCGCCCGAGCTCGCACTCGCGCTGTCGTTGAGCTGCTCGCTGGCCGCGTCCTCCTCGGGCAGCTCCGCGTGCTGGGGCAGCGCCAGCGGGCCGCGGCCGACGCTCTTGCCGACGCTGCTCTTGCCCGGCGCGCGCAGCCCC
>JAKTRO010000123.1:0-17285 GCA_030579755.1 Entelexis gropengiesseri | reverse complement strand
CTCCGTCCGGCTCGTCGGCGCCGATCGACGCCGGCGCCCTGGGCTCTGCAGACGTCCGCGACGCGTGGAAGCGCATGCCGTTTCCCGGCTCGCCGTCGCCCAACACGCCATTGCGGCAGCTGGGCAACGTCGGCGAGCCTGGGCAGCTTGTGCCTGCGTCGCCGTCGGTGTCGCCCTCGCCGCACCTCGCAGCGTTTCCGTCGCCAGGCGACGAGTCCGTGCGGCGGACTAAGAACCGCACGAAGCGGCGGTCATTTGTGAGCGTGTTCCGGCGCTCGCGGGACTTTGATGCCGGGGAGGACGACACGCTGACGACGCACGACCTCGACGACACGCTGCCGCTGCGGCTCGCGTCGCCGACGCCGCTGACGGCGCTGCCGGCGCCGCCGAGCCCGGACGCCGCCAGCCCAATTTTGACGCCCCGCAACTCGGGCGAGCTTGTGCGCGAGCTTGAGCCGGACCCGCCGAGCATCGATCTCGACGAGGCGCTCAGCTGCTCGTTCGAGCACCGCCGCCCGGAGGGCATTCTCGACTCGCCGTTCTCAAAAGCCTCCAGCACCATTGGCCCCGTTCTTGAGGAGGAGGAGGAGAGCGATCTCGACACGGTTGCCTCGGCGTCGCAGCGTTGGGCGGCGTCGCTGGACAAAACCAACTCCGTGCACAGCTCGTACTCGCTGGGCCGCAGCATTCCCAAGGTGCCGCGCCCGCTGAGCGCGGCGCCGCCGATCCTTCTGTCGCCGTCCTCGCGCGAGTACGCGCCGTACTCTCAAACGAACACTGCAGCTACCTCCACCAAGGCGACGTTTATAGACGGCGCGCAGCACTCGCCGACGTTGCCCGAGACGGACCCGCTGTCGCACCTGGCCATTGCCGAGCCGACGCGGGCGGTTCCAGCGACGCCCGAGCCGCCGCGGCTGGAAAAGAGCCGCCACGCGCGCCGGCGGAGCCTTATATCCAGGTTGATAGGACGCAGCTGAGCCTTCGCTGCTCTGCTGACGACCCAACCTGCTGGCATCTGATCTGATTCTGTCCGCAACTTCTGCTACCACGAGCTACCGTGCACTGGCACACTAATTGTGCTGGAGGCACACTAATGGCATTATTCTCACCTATTTACATAGTAAATCATTCTTCTGTTTACGATAGGGCAAGCAACGCCATCTTTGGGCATGGCACGAAAGCCTGCCCGCACGCGCCAAGCCATCTGGATCTCCTCCCTGCCGTCTGTGCTGCGGGCGGCCCTCATCAGTGTGAGCAGGTGCCGGCTTGTCCTCGGCCTAGTGGTGGTGGCCCTCGCGTCCTTGCCCTGTCTTACTTACCCCGGCCTGACGTTACCGGGCTGGCTCGACGAACCCTGCGTGAGGCATTAAAACGCACACACATACACTACAACCATCCCAACCGCCAATTACCACCACCGCCTCCACGCCCGCGCTGCCGATTGAACCGCAGGACCCGCGCGTCTTCCCACAACAATGCATCTGGTCATTCTGGTCCACGGAATGTGGGGCAACATCCGCCACTTCGACTACATTGTCCAGCAATTAGAAAGTGCCGGCGCCGCGTCGCTCAACGGCGATCCCGCTGTTCCTGCAGACTGTGCGCTGGCCGTGTACTGCACGCGGAGCAATGAGGGCTACTTCACGTACGACGGCGTGGACATCTGCGGCCTGCGCGTGGCCAATGAGATCAGCAGCGTCATCGACTCGGTCGCGGCCCAGGACGTCAAGGTCTCGCAGCTGAGCATTGTCGGCTACTCGATGGGCGGGCCGATTTCCCGGTACGCGATCGGGCTGCTCGACCTGCGCGGGCTGTTTGACAGGGTTGAGCCGAACGTGTTCATGACCGTGTGCAGCCCGCATGTGGGGGCGAACATTCTCAGCACGAGCCTCAGTGCGCGGCTGTTCAACAGCATCGGCACCTGGTCAATGGCGCGGACGTCGCGCCAGGTGTTTCTGCGCGACCACGCCCAGGGCAAGACTCCGCTGTTTCTGCTGATGACGGACCCGGCCACGCCGTGGGCCCGGGCGTTGCGTAGGTTCCGGCGCCGCGCCCTTTACGCCAACGTTGTGAACGACCGGCGGTGCAGCTTCTACACTGCTGCGGTCGAGTCCGAGGACCCGTACGCCCTGGTCGACATCCGGTCGCTGGAGGGCCCGTTTGTGGCGGGGTACGAGCCGGTGGTGCTGGCAAGCACGCAGCCCCGGTTCGCAGCCGGCGCCGCCGCGCCGCCGCCGCGCAAGAGTGGGCTGCTGCGCTGGCTCCTGGCGCGGGCGCGGCGCGCAGGAAAGTTCGCGATGCTGGCGCTGCAGATCGGCGTGATTGCCCCGCTGTGGTTCGTGGCGTTCAGCATCAACGCGACGTACCAGTTTTTCGCGTCGCGGCTCCGGACCCACTCGATCCTCCGCTCCGGCCTGCATGCCCCGAAGTACGACCTGTCGGCGCTGCTCGAGGACCAGGCCGAGGACATCGTCGAGGACGTGTACTCAACGGTCCAGCGCCGCGACGGCCACCAGAAGCTGGCATTGACCCCGGTGATGCGCAAACTCGAGGACCAGTTCAACGCCCAGGGCTGGGAGAAGTACCCGATCTGCATCAAGGAGACCGCGCAGGCCCACGCCGCAGCCATTGTGCGGCACCCTGGCCGGCAGTCGTTTTGGGAGGGCCGCATTGTTGTGCAGCACATCACCGATCTGCTGTTGAGTATCTAAGTAGGAGTCGTAGTACGAAAGTATAGTTTGGAGATGGAACGCACGTTGCAATTCCATTCACCTGGTGGGGTAGGTTGGGTGGTTCAATGCGGTTCTGCCGGGCGAATCATCAAGCCCGCATATATCCTACGTAATATGCTCAGCGCCTGAGTTCAAGCGGTGACATATTTTGTGGACCGATGAGTAATTTGAAATTTGACCCTTCTCATGCGTTCCGCCGCTTTGAATAGAGATACAAACGAGACGAAAATCCAGGTCGCGCTGTCTATAGACGGCGGCGCCGTCGAGCTGCTTGGGCAGCAAACTGAGTCGCAATCGGGCGAGTCCCAGAACACGGGCGGACAGGTCATTGCGGTGAACACCGGGATCGGGTTTCTCGACCACATGCTGCACGCCCTGGCCAAGCACGGCGGATGGAGCCTGCGGCTCAACTGCAAGGGCGATCTGCACATCGACGACCACCACAGCGCCGAAGACTGCGCAATTGCGCTTGGCGAGGCGTTCAAGCAGGCGCTGGGCGCGGTGCGCGGCGTCAAGCGGTTTGGCTTCGGCTTCGCCCCGCTGGACGAGGCGCTGTCGCGGGCGGTGGTCGACCTCTCAAACCGCCCGTTTGCTGTCATCGATCTTGGCCTGAAGCGCGAGAAGATCGGCGATCTGTCGTGCGAGATGATTCCCCACGTTCTGGAAAGCTTCGCCCAGGCCGCGGGCATCACGCTGCACGTCGACTGTCTCCGGGGGTTTAACGACCACCACCGCGCGGAATCTGCGTTCAAGGCGCTGGCAATCGCCATCCGAGACGCGTGCTCGTACACGGGCCGCGACGACGTGCCCTCTACAAAGGGTGTCCTCCGCTAGCTCTTTCCTGCTTGCGCCGCCAGCCCCCCCTCAATTTCCCTTTTTGCATGTGTATCAGTATTTTCCCCTCCCCCCATTAATGTTAATAAATATTTAAACTAGCGTACTTGCGCTCCTGCTCAGATCCTTAATTACGCCGCGCTATCGGCAGACGCGTGATAGCATCTACGCCGCCGCGCACAAACGCCGCTGACATCAGCATTTTCAGATCCGCGCGGAGAGTGAGACATCCGCTACACCTGAATACTCTTCAGGAGCGGCTACATCTTCGCCACGAATCAATGGTGTCCCTGGACCCGGTCACGGTCGGGCAGTACCGCCGCGGCGAGATCATTGGCCGTGGCAATTTTGGAGTTGTCTATAAAGGCGTCGATACGAAGTCAAAGCGCGTTGTCGCGATCAAGACCCTCGATTTGGATGCCGGGGTGGACGAGGTCGAATCCGTGCAGCACGAGGTCAACCTGCTCCAACGGCTGTCTTCAGCAGAGTCCTCGAACGTCACAAAGTACTACGGCTCCATGATGGTCGGGTCGAAGCTCTGGATTATCATGGACCTGTGCTCGGGCGGGTCGGTGCGCACGCTGTTGAAGGGCGGCCCGCTCGACGACAAGTGCCTGAGCATCATATTCCGCGAGACCACCACCGCCGTGGGCGCAATTCACCGCGAGGGGATCATCCACCGCGACATCAAGGCGGCAAACGTGCTGATCACAATGAGCGGCCAAGTGAAGCTCTGCGACTTCGGGGTCGCTGCCGAGCTCTCGCTGTCCAACAAGGCAAAGCGCACGACCATTGTTGGCACTCCCTACTGGATGGCCCCCGAGGTCATCACCGAGGGCCGCAGCTACGACACCAAGGCGGATATCTGGTCGCTGGGCGTCACGCTGTATGAAATGGTGACCGGAAACCCGCCGTACTCAGAGTACGAAGCGATGCGTGCGCTCATGCTGATCTCGAAGTCGCGGCCGCCGCGCTTGGAGGGCCCCAAGTACGCTCCCATTCTCAAGGACATCATTGCCGTGTGCCTAGATGAGGTTCCTGATGCGCGCCCGACCGCCGACGAGCTCCTCAAGCACAAGTTCGTCAAGCAGTACGTGAAGACGTCCACTACAGTCCTCCGCTCCGTGGTGATGCGGTACCTCGACTGGAAGCAGCGCAACGCAAACCACCGCGACTCACTCTTGATGTTTAATCCCAACCCGTCGCTGGTGGAGGACGAGTTCGACAGCGGCGATGATGACCAGTCCGTGTGGGACTTCAAGCCGGACGCTCCCGAGGCCAACGACAACCTGCAGGTTGGGGTCGACGACATGAGCGAGGCCCCGGACACTCTGCGCGAGGTGTTTGGACTCCCTCCGAAGCCGCAAGAAGAGTACATCAACCAGCTCGCGCCACCGCCGATTTTGCGCAGAGCTATGACCGAGGTCCCGGCTCCGTCGCCGCCAACCAGCGTCCGCGAGCTGCAACACCACCAGCAACTCCCGCACCGCCGGGCCGGCCCAACCGATCAGCAGTTCGTGTTTCCGCAGGCCCAAATCCATCAGAGCGGGCCTAGTCCCACTCCGCATGCCCCGCAGCCAATGCTCCAGTACACCTCCCAATCGGCGGCCGTCCAACCGCCGACCGGTCAAGCCACTCCAGTACAGTCGGCAGCTATCCAGTCGGCGTCAGCCGTGCAATTGGCATCAGCCAACCACCCACCATCCGCCGCCGTTTCGGCAGCACCAGGCATTGGACCAGGGTCAGAACCAGCTACGCCCCATGTGCCCACCTCGCATCCCTCATATACAGCGATTGCTCAAGCCCAAGGCGAAGCGATTGCTGCCCTCAAGCAGTCGCACTCGAGCGCCCAGCAGCAGCAAGGCCACCAGCGGCCCGTGGCAAACCTCCAGCGGGTGCCCACAGCTGTCTCAGCATCCTTCCGCAACCGGAGCACCACCGTGAGCGCGTCGATGCGCGATCCTGCGCGGGCGATTTGGCGCGGGAGGCATGCATCCGAAGTAACGGAGTCGAGCCAGGCGCTATCTCTGGCGGCGTCCCAGGCAGCGCAGGACCCGCCGCCAGCTCTGCAGCAACTTCAGGGCCAGCCTCATGCACCAGCGCAGGCGCCAGTGTACGGGGACCAAGAACCCCATCAGGAGCAGGGCTACTTCAAGATCCAGGGGCACTACGCGGGCCAATCCGCTCAGGGCGGGACGCCGGGCGAGCCGCTACATGCGGGCCAGCAGGAGCCGCAGGCCCAGGCGTTTCCTCAGCTGCCGCGAATTCCTAAAATGACGTCTTTGGAAACTGACATTGCTCGCGCAGCCGACCCGCCGTCCCCCCGCTCGCATGAAGCAGTGGAGCGAGCCGCATCGACGGCTAATGAGGCGGCACCTGCAGCGGGCACGCCAGACGCGGCGCCGCGAAGCAAGGTCCCGTCGCCGAAGCGGGCCGTGCAGGCCTCGCAGCCGCACGAAGCTGCGACCAGCGCCAGAGAAATGCTCCCGCGACTTGTTATGCCCTCGCGCACCGGCAATCGGCCTCCGCCGCTGCTGTCAGCCCCGCCAACAGGCTCGGCAAAGCTGCACATACCAACGCTTCCCAACATCCGACGGCGGACCAACCCCTGGGTGAACGAGTTCCCGCCAATGCCGAAGGTCAACACTAACATTCTGCTGAACAGCACCCCCGACAACTTAGCCAGCGAGCAGCTGCTCGAGCTGCTCATGGGATTCAAAACCGCGATCACGAGCCTGGCAGGCCAGCTCGAAGGGTTAGAGACCGCCTCTGCCCGGTGACGCTACCGCAGCGGCGCGCGGCATTTTTTTCATCTACGGATAATATTTAGGTATTCCGGCCTGCTACGTGATGCAGACCAGTGGGCCAACTAATTGAGGCCAATTAATTGAGGCCTTGATTGAGGCCACAGATGTCCAATGTAAGCTTTGATAATTATGAGACATGTTTGTTTGTTATAGAAGGCGTTCTTTTTTCTAGCGCCTCGAGGGCTTGACAACGAGGTTGTCCAGCTCCTCGCGCTCCTTGATCTGGGCCTCAGCCTCGAGCAAGTATGGAATAAGGTACATGGTGTCCTCCTCAGGCTTGATGCGGTCGTGCACGGGAGCGAGCTGCTGGGTCAGCGACGCCTGGAACGCGACAGCAATGCGGTAGATGCGCTTGTACGACTCCTCCGCAGGCAGGCGGCTCAGCGCGGTCTTCATGACTTCGTTCTCCTCAATGAACAGGTCCTCGGTCTTGAGCCCAAGGTTGCGGTAGCCCGCAATGTTGACGAAGATGCGCGACGCGGGAAGGAAGACGCTCTTAAGCGCCGGGCTCGCGTAAATGGCCTTGCGGATCTTCTCCAGCTGCGTGAACGTGGACATGATTGCAACGAGGTTAAGCGATCAGCTTTTGGCGACTGGTGTTTCTCCCATCCGCTGATTGGGTCAGCAACGATGGCCTCCTCTACTGGGCGTATGGCGGAGCTCGCCCAGCACACGATACTGTTTAGCTCGTCCCAGCGGTTGGGCGGTGCTGCTGGGTTTTTTTGGGCAGCGGTACAAACCGTGTGTGTGCAGTGCGCGTTGTGTGGGTGCGGGTGTGAAAAAAAATGCAATTGACCAGGCACCTGCTAGCAAGAGTGCCCAAGGCACCATTTCCGAAAAGCGGGAAGCATTTCGACTCGCTATTCGTGACCCCGGACCGCCCGAAAAAAGCTTGGCATGGCCAGGATAAAGACGCATTCTTCAGAGATAAATATTCGCACGTCCATGCTAAGCAGATCCAACGCAGAAAGGCAGAGCAGGCAGCATCGGAAGCGCGCCACAACCTTAAAAAGCTGAGCTCCTCAAATAGACCCGCCGAACACGCGCCCTCCCCGGCTCGAGACTTTGCGGCGCGTCATCAAGCGCTGCTGGAGAAAGATCGCTCACTGGAATTTATCTACGGCACAAACGCGGTGCGTGCAGTGCTAGAGAAGCGGAAAGTGGACAAGCTGCTGTCTGGCTACAGCACGCCGGCCGATATGGACCGGAGCATTGTCAAGCTTGCTAAGGAGCTGGAGGTCCCGATAGAGTCCAATGTGCCTTTACAGCACTTGAACATTATGACAAGAAACGGAGTGCATAACAAAGTGGTGGCGCAGACCCATAAGCGTCTATACCCGATCATATCCACTTGGCGAACCGAGGGCGACGAGATCTTGATCAACGAGCGGTACAAACTGGAGCGCGTCACAGCGGGCCGTAAGTTGCCAGTCCCGTTTGGCATTTACCTCGACGAGGTCACGGATACGCACAACATGGGCGCAATTATTCGGAGCGCGTGCTGGTTCGGCGCGGACTTTGTTGCGCTAAGCTCGCGGAACAGCGCGCCGATGTCGCCCGCCGTGGTGAAGGCGAGCAGCGGCGCGGCCGAGTTCACCCAGATACTGGAGGTTCCGCAACCGCTGTGGTTCTTCGATCAGCTCAAGCTCGAGAACTGGGCGATTGTCGCAACTACGCCGGCTGGGGCGGACAGCCACGGACTCGAGGCGATTCGCCCCGAGCTGCTGCGGGAAAAGCTTACCGAGCTAGGCCGGCCGGTTCTGCTGGTGGTAGGCAGCGAGGGTGAGGGCATCCGCTCGAGCCTGCTGCAGCGGAGCACGCACCGAACGAGTCTGGCCAGCGGCCAAAGCGATATCGACTCGCTCAACGTGAGCGTAGCCGCGGCGCTGCTCCTCAGCGCCATTGCTTAGCAGGTCAGGGCCTCTGGCGAATCGCTCAGAGTAGGCAGTGCGACGATTAATTGTATGTATGTAAATATTGTTGTGCACATAAGAGCTAGCTGCTCCACCCCCCCAATCGGTTTTAGTAGTGCGTGTAGCCCGTGTGCGAGGGTGGCAGGGTCCGCACCTCCTCGAAGGGGAAACCGACATCGAGCACGGCGTCGAGAGCCTTGTCCTTGAGGTATGCGAGCTGCTCGTCGTTCTTCGCGAGCATCAGGCCAATAGTTGCTAGCGCGTTGAGGCTGATCCCGTCGCCCGTGGACTCAGCGCGGCGGGGCGTCAGAATCATCCACTCCTCCGTGAACACAAGATTGTAGTTCACCTCGGGCCGCTTCTTTCCTAGGTTGCTCCGCGAAACAATCGTGAGAACGCGGCCGAGCCCGTCGGAGTAGCGCGCCGCAAGCTCCTCAGAAGTCATGTCCGACTTGAGGCCACTGATATAGTGCGCAAACGGCACGCGGTCGTCGCCCACCGCTTCGGTGGGGTTGACTCCGGGCGTAGTGTCCGGGAACGGACGGAAATGGTCCGGGAGGGTCATGAATTGAACGTGCTTGTGGCCCACAGAGGCCCCGCTCTGCGTGCCGCTGTTGTAGAATCCAATGTGCCGCTTGCCACTCTCCTTGTTGACGCTGCGCAGCAGGTCCATGGCCTGCTCCCAGTCCGCGGGCGAGAGCGGCGAGGTCTGACGCTCGAATTCGTTGGTCACAAGCAGAAAGTGATACTTCGCGAGCGCGAACTTGTTGAGGATCACGGAGTGCGTCTCGTTCTTCTCGACAAGCAGGGCCTCGTCGGCCGGCAGCCACGGGCTCTGTTTGGGGTCAGAGGGCAGCTTCTGCTCGGTGGCGCCGGCGGGCGCCTTTGGCTTCTGGCCCAGGGCCGGCGCGAGCGTGAAGACAAGCTCGACTCCTGAGTCGAGCTTCTCGCGCACCTGCGTGGACGGCGTGAATACGAGGCTATTTTTCGCCAGCGCCTCGGCGAACTTCTTCTCTATGGCTGTGTACATTGAAAGATGCCAAGCGTAGGGTTGAGATTTTCGCAGTTTCCCGGCAGTCACGGCGGACCAAAGTTTGTTTGGGGCAGGTCGATCGCTGAGCGAATCGCTGGGTCAATGGCAGTGTGGGTGGTGGATCAATGGTGGCAGGTGGTTGTAGGGTCCGGATGCGTGGTCCGTACGTAAGACGAATTGCGCGGTGCAGGCGCACAGAAGTGCGTGTTTGCGGGGCCAGTCAGACTATTTTCTACATAGGTCAGCGTCAGACTTCATAGCCGGTCTCGTTGGCGCGGTTGCTGGGCCACTCCAACGCTGCCATCTATTACCGGCGGCCTCAGATCGTCGCCCGTTGGGACAAAGGGTGCTGCTATCCCTAATAATAGCAGCAACAGCCACCTAGCAGGATCAGGGGTTCCTGCCCCATGACGTGCATCAGCAAGCGGGCTGTAAATGTGGGCAGGGGTTGTACTCATGTGTGTAGGCAGCGCCCGCTGTGCACCGCGCGTCGAACCCACAACACCCTTTTTAAACCTTTTTTTCTTCAAGCATCATTGCAACTCTGGAAATCTGAAATGAACGGTCCTCAAGGTGGTTACGGCGGCGGCCAGGGATACGACCAAGGTCCTCCCCAAGGTGGATTCAACAACGGCGGTGGCTACGATAACGGCGGCGGGTACGGCGGACCTCCTCCCCAAGACTACCAGCAAGGTTACAACCAGGGCGGTGGCCCCGAGGACCGCGGCTCTGACTGCTGCGAGGACATTTGCTGCGGCGTTTGCGCCGGCTGTACGGTCTGCTGCTGCATGGAGTGCTGCAAGTAAACAAAGCGCCGAGGCCATGCCTAACGCGCGGCTCCCGGGCCCGACCCTACATTATCACTACTACGTCCGAACTACCACCAGATAATCCTTCGCTGTAAATTAGTCAATTAAAGCAATGTTGTTTAGCGCAGCTCATGCTGCGGGCTGAAACAGCCCCCGCGCTTCTATAGATCATTAGAGCCGCTGAAGAAATATAAGCACACCACAAGGTGGGCATCCTCAATGGTGCTGCACGTATATAGATCGGCTCACAGTGTCCTCATGCTTAATTTTGCTGAGCACCCACAACAGATCATAGGTGCTCTGACGCAAGGAGGCCTCCCCGCCTCGTGCCGCGTCGCTGGATCAGGCGCGATCGCCAAGTTAGGCTCCGCGCACACCGCTCCGATGTAGGCGCCGAAGCGCGCCCGGGGCATATAGCAGCGAACGCGCACGGTGCGAGTCTAGACAGAACGGGTATTTTGGTGTTGCTTGAACTTGAGCAGAGTTGCGTGTCTTTTCAGCTCGCTGGACGGTGCAGGCGCAGCTAGGCCTTGAACGAGCGCTTGCCGGCGGCAAGATCGGCGGCATACGCGTTCTGGAAAATCGCGTCGCCCTCGGACCAGCCCATGCCGGCCCCGAATCCAGTGCCAAACACGACAGGCCACGCTCGCCGGCGGAAAAGCAGCACAGACGTGACGACGCCGACGCCAAAGCCGAGCCCCGCCTTCACAAGGCCGTTGGAAAGCACAACGTCCCACTTTTCGTTCAGCACTTTGTCGCTGCGCTCGTTCTGAGTCCCGGCCATCTTCGTGATCCCAAGTGCTTGGTTGTGGTTGGGCAATCCAAATACCGCTCCAGGATCCAATATACTGTCAAAGACAAGATACCGACAAGTTGCGGATACGGGCAGTGACGCCGTGCAGCGAGTCGGTAGCCGCTGACCCCGTTTTGACGGTGGAGACGAGAGTGTGAGTACGCCAACCAAAAACTTTGAGACTGACATCTATCTTTAACGACGTAATGCGAGGACATAGTGGCCCACCTAGCCATAGAACCGAGATAGGCGCGTGACTCAGAAACGTCAGGCGGCTAACCGTAGTGATTCTCAAAGGCAAGGGTTCGTGCCACCGCGGGAAGGGGTTCAACCCTGCCGCCTATTAATGCGTGACATCAAGGTGTCTCCACAAAAGACGTGTTTGGCAAGCTACAATGCTGAAGAGACTGCCCCTGGCAGGCGTCAAAGTACTCGACCTGTCGCGCGTCTTGGCCGGTCCGCATGCCGCACAGGTCCTCGCCGATATGGGCGCCGATGTCATCAAAGTCGAACACCCGGTCCGCGGAGACGACACGCGGAGCTGGGGCCCGCCGTTCGCCAAGGGCGGCGAAAGCGCGTACTATCTCAGTGCCAATCGAAATAAGCGCTCGATCGGGATCGACTTCAAGAAGCCGGAGGGCCAGGCGCTTGTGAAGCGGCTGGCCGCGCAGTCTGACGTGCTGATAGAAAACATGCTTCCTGGCGTTGTTGCGAGATACGGCCTCGACTACGCCAGTCTCCGCAAGCTGAACCCCCGGCTAGTTTATGCGAGCATCACTGGCTATGGCCAGACTGGACCGTGGTCGAGTAGACCGGGATACGATGTCATGGTCGAGGCGGAGTTCGGGCTCATGCACATCACCGGCTTCCCGGACGGCCCGCCTGCCAAAGTCGGGGTCGCTGTAACCGACCTCACCACGGGCCTGTACACGGTGATCTCCGTGCTTGGGGCTCTGCGGGATGCCGAGGCTACAGGAGAGGGCCAATACCTTGACGTTTCGCTCGCTGACTGCCAGGTCGCATCGCTGGCGAACATTGCCAGCAATGTACTGGTGAGCGGAAAGCGCGACGCGGGTCGGCAGGGCGACGCACACCCGTCGATTGTGCCTTATCAGTCATTACGACGGGCGCATCATGGTAGGGGGCGGCAACGACAAGTTATTCCGTATTTTCGCAACAACTCTTGGCCGCCCCGAGTGGATTGATGATCCAAAATATGTCACAAACGCCCAGCGGGTTGCCCATCGCTCCGAGCTGGTCGACAAGATCTCTAAAATCACAGCGTCAAAGTCAACCGCAGAGTGGCAACAGCTATGGGAAGGAAAGGGGTTCCCATATGCGCCAATCAACGACATAAAGGACTCGCTTGAGCACCCACAGATGCAGGCGCGCGAGATGGTTGTTGAGGTGCCTCACCCTCTAAGCGGTAGTGTGAAGCTGGTGAACCACCCTGTAAAATGGAGCAAAACACAGCCCTCAATCCATGCTGCTCCACCCACACTGGGCCAGCACACGCATGAAATTCTCCGCGATGAGCTCGGGCTGGATTCCCAGGGAATTGATGCTCTGGTCGCCGGCGGTGTTGTCAATTCTATCAATAAGTAGACTCAAAGATCAACTGTAGGTACCTACGTTAACAACTCGGTGAGTAGCCTGGCAGGAGCTAGTTGGGCAAACCGTAGGTACACTGTGCTATAACTTTCTAACTCAAGACCAAGCATCAACAGCTAGTGAACACTGAGCGTCGCGATCAGTACTGCTGGGCAAGGGCCGTCGCCGCGATCGCGATCTCCAAACGCACCACCACGCGCATCGACTGAACAAGGTGGAAAGGACGGAGCAGAGCTACCTTGTGGCGCCGGGGCTTATTGAGACGCCTACGGCATTATTATTGACCCCGTGGACCCGCACAGTGCCATGCAGACTTCGAACACGGCACGGCTCGAACTCGAGCGGCTCGAGGAGTTCTACCAACAGGTCCAGAACTTGTATGCGAAGCTAACTGTCACGCATTATACGTTGAAGGGCCCGGCTGGAGATTCATCTATGGATGATAGTGGTGCGGATGGCATTGAGGCTGAACACGACTCGCGATTGGAAGAAAAGGAGGTAGATGATATCCACACCAGCAAAATGATCGAGCTGGGCGCGAAGTACGAGCGCGACGCGGACGCTGAGGAGGCGCGTTTGGCTACGGCACGCGAGGCGGTGCTCAATTTAGCGCCCGAGCTCGTGGCTCTGATCGGCCAAGACGAGCGTGTGGGTCGCATGAGGGAGGAGCTTGCGCATGTACGCAGTCGTGCTGAGAGCTTTGATCACGCGAAAGCGCGCCGCGCCGAGCTCGAGCGCAGGCTGAAACGCGTGTCTGATCGAAAGAATGCGCTTGCGCAGCAACAGGAGCATCATGCCTCGTCGTGGACGCGCCAGAACAAGCTCAAGGCGGACCTCGAGAGCGCACAGTTGGATCTCGCGAAGCTCAAGGCGGCGCAGGAGAAGCAGGCGGGGAAGGTGGATATTATTGTACAGATGTTGTCATAAGGGAAATATACAAAGAAGTCGGCGGTCATGGGGCGCTAAGCAGAGCACCGATCGCGCCAAGGTAGCCTTCGTGCCGGAAGAAGTATGCAGTTTTGTCGCCGTTTGACCAGTAACGGATTCCATGCGAGATGGTGTCTATCGTCTGTTGGTGGCCACGGATGTACGAGCCCGCGAAGTAGATGTTCTCGATGTTGTGGTACTGCGCGTGGAGGTAGCCGAGCTGGGCAATATTGTAAGATATCGCAATCAGCAGGCTGCGGGAGATGTCTGCCGGATCAAACTCGTGCTCCCCACGCTCTTTGAATGCCTTGGCGAAAAAGCTTGCCGTTGTCGACGCGCTGAGGCCCATCTTCGGGTAGCTGCCGCCGTAGATGTCACCCACCGACATGTCGACGTTGCGGTTATCGCCACGCGCCGCCATATGTAGCATCTCGTCAAAGCTCTGGGCCGGAGTGAGCATCGCCAGCAACCCCCACAACGTGCCCCCGCCAAACGCGCTGCCTCCAATCCGTTCGTACTTGTTGGGGCCCTCAACCTTAATGAAGCCCACGCCGCTCCCAATGTTCACAAGCATGTACGGGTACGGCGGCTCGGGCGGGCGCTCGGCAATGTGCATCGCGTCACGCCCATCCACCTCAGCCGACGCGCTGTTCCACGAGAACACCTCGTTCGGCACCTGGCTAATCAAGAAAGTTGAGCCCTTGATGAGGCACTCTATTTCGTCGGCGCGCCCGGTTTTCACGCCGAGCGACTCGTGTATACGATCGTAGTACTTGAATGCGCCGCCCCCCGTTGCCATCAGTGTTTTTTCAGCCGGCTTGCTGCCGACAAGCGGCGCCAAAAATGCCAGCAGCTGGTCGAGGTTCTCGGTTTCAAAGCTGGCAAAGTGCAGCGACCCATCTTTGAAATGAACCGCCTTGGCAAGCGATCCGCCAATATCCACGGCTAGCACGTCGACCTGTGAAATTTGTTGGGGCAGCGATATGCTCAGCGACCGGTTCCGTACATCATCGAAATCGCCCTTCGGATTCTCTATCCTTGCCCCCTCGGTCGCGAGTTTCATGCTGCGACCGCGATTGCAATGCTGCGCCCGCGACTTTATACCGCCGGGGTCCTTTTCCCACCACGCGATGTTGGGGTGCGCACCGCGCCCGCACTGCCCAAGCTGACTACTTCCCAGTGGTTTTTTACAAACGCGTCTCTTCCCCATAACTCTCTCCCCCCAAACCCACTTGATAACGAGAAAGCGGTCCCGACGCCGAGGCTCCGCCTCCCCCCTTTTGATTACGGTATTTTAAACTACGGTTATTGATCTAGTTGTCAGGAAGGGCCTCTATCCGGCGCTGGATTCAATTGCTAAGATGTAGCTGTTGTTAACCCTTAAGTCTGCTTCAGTTGCGAAGTATAAATACAGCGTAGTGGGGCTGAACCCGACGATGTTTTTGTGTTCGGTATGGAGTATAGCACCGAGCTGTTTGAGACTATAATTAGAGACAAGCTAATCCCAAGAGTAAGTGGCGTAAGTTGACAAACTGTGACGCTTAGTATTAAGTCTGTGAGTGAGCGCCTGATCAATGTTGAGTAAAATTGTGTCATAACCAAGATAGCACTGTTGACCGCGAAAGTTTGCGCAAATTTCTCGGACTCGCGCCGGTCATATTTTTTTCCAGATGATCTGCAATACAGAATACCACTTAAGATGCGCTTCTTAATTGCGCTTCAGGAAGTCTGACCATACCATATCGTGGAGAAATAGGCCATCCCAGGGCCAGTTGGACGAGCCCTACTTGAAGCGCTCTCAATTGCGCTCGTAAATCGCTTTACAGCCAGGATGCGTATCTTCTTTAGTTGATACCTTCATGGTTGAGCCAGTCATATTCAAGCCAGTCATAACCCGCCGGCTGTATATGCCCTGGTTAGGCCCGGACTCCCCTATCATACTCGCTCTCTGCCCTGGCCGGCAAGGATCGAGCCAGTCAGAGCGCTCCGGCTCGCGTGCGTTGGGAGTAAGCAGAGGAAGTGCGTCGTGGCGGTACTGAGTGTAACTTCTCGACGTCACACGTGATCGCACTTGAAGCTCACGCGGCCATCCAGGCACGCGAGCAGGGCGGCTTACAGAGGCGTAAACACCTCAAGGAGTGCATACAAGTGAATATATTTTTTATGGCGTGTAGATCAATCAAACCTAGAGTCTGCACCAATTTTTTAGCTCTCAATGCATCATATGAACTGATGCTCAGTGGACTCGCATCCAGATTTAGATGCCACGTAAGCGTACCGATCTGCCTCAGACCGTCTGCGGGCACTGCGCTGAACCCTTACCGCTATGTGGCCAAAGTGGTGGAAGGATTTGCAGTCGATGACAGCCCTAAAGCCCTAAAGGTTGCTCGGGATCGGCTGCCATTACAGCCGCTTGATTCGTGGCACTAATTGCGGGGCGGAGGGTAGGACCAAACAACAGACGTGGCACTTATTAACGATAGGGGTTAAAGCACGGGTATGTACTGGCGAGCTCGGGCCGGCACAGTGGAATGAAGCGAATCAATTAATTATTCTCTTAGTGGTTAAACCTCGAATCCTCGCACAGGAGCGTGGCCACCAATTACAATTGCGTGCGGGCATTGTTGCACTGTCATCAGACGCCGAGTGAGTGGGGGTGTGAGTCGCATACCCTAAGATCTGATCACCAGATCAAACAATGGCCGCAGCCCGGCAAACATACGACATGACAGCAAGCGTCGCATCTCATGGGGGCAATCGCGTGCGAGCGACCTAGTTTAAAAGATGACTGGATAGTAAATAGGCGCATAGTTAAACAGCATTAATTGCTTACCTCTCAGGCCCCAGTTGGGGCTGCGGGACCGCTGGCATGCTACCGTCGACCTTACCGCTACCCTCAGCTCAATCTACGATGATAAGCGTGGTGTGCTTAGCTCAGCGACTCGAGATGCGTGTTTGAGGGTAAGGGGAAGGCTACGAGGACTCCTGGAGTAGGTAGGCACTGAAAAATTCGGTATATAATCACGATCCACGGATAACGCGTTGCCTTGCCGACTCGCAGAACCGCCGACCGACGGCAAGCATCCGACTCAGCAATACTTGGAAGACCTCTTGACCACCCATTAAGTTGCGTGTGGCCTGAATTGACAAGCAATTGCCGACTCTCACCCCCGAAATCCCTGGTTTTGTGACTAGTTTTACGCTCCCCCACGGGACCCAATAGCAACAATTATCGCCTCCACCACAGTTTCACAGCTTCCGGTGCGCATGTTGTCGCCGCCATACTCGCCGTTTCCCGAGAAGGAGGTCGCGTCGCGTGCAATGGCTGCCGCGGCGGCTGCCACGCCGGCAGCCGCGGCAGGGCCGTTCGACCAAGCGCGTGTGCTCGCAGGCCGCTCGAACTCCGATAGCGCGACCGCCGTCAGCAGCGGCAGCGTGATCAGCGACGAGTTCACGGAGAATGACTACAGCTCGGAGGAGAGCAGCGGGTCTGTTCCTCCCGAAGAGGGGCTCGGAAGCGAGCTCAGCGGCGCGGCAGCGCCGAGCCGTGCGCGCAAACGGGCCGCGAGTGAGGCCTTTTTGGGTGTCGAGGCACATGCTAATGGCGCCCGCTCGCGAAGTCTCCGGCAGCCGCGCATGACCACCTGCTGGGACGCGTTGAAGTCGAATCCCGCGCAGTACCTGCGCTTGGAGCGCAGTCTGCTTGAGCTGTACCCGCTGCGGCGCCACTCGTGGGCCGGGCCGTCGTCCAGCATGGGCAGCGGTGCATCGAGCGATAGCTTGGACGGCGCTGGTGCGGCCTCGACGCCGCGGGGCCGCGGGCGCC
>JAKTRO010000122.1:0-17407 GCA_030579755.1 Entelexis gropengiesseri | reverse complement strand
CGCCCGGGTGCGCCACCGCCGGGCCCGGCACCAGCCCGACGTGCTGCTGGCCGCCAATGTCGGATCCGCCGGCCTGCTGGCTCGGCGACACGCGCCCGGCCGCGACAACCACGCCGCTGATGTTGTGCACCGTATCCATATGACCGTACCGCGTAGGAGAACCACTAAACGTTTCGTGGATGGCGAAGTGATGTGGGCAACGATTCCATTTTGAACACAGGATACGATAATTGGGGGGTTGCCGCTTAGTCAGTGTGATCATCAGGGCCCCGCTTGTGATGGGGGCATCACTGCGGCTGATCGTCCCACGCCGCTGAGCGCCAGCGTCGTCACGTGGGGATGGCCTGCCCAGCCAAGAGACGGTGGAGGCGGCGGGCGCTACCGGCCGGCTTTTGGCAGAGATGTGGTGAAGAGTCGTATGTAGAAGCACTTTATAGTTATAGGCTTGAGCGCATTATTTAGAATGGGCCTTTTAACTGGCTTGATTCGCCGCAATTAGAGCAATTGGTCTCTGCATATTTCCGAATACGTAGTAAGGGCCTTCCTCTCCCAGCCCTTGGCCGTCGCCCCACGGCTCGAGCTTCAGCACGCTTGTGTCATCCAGGGTACGGCGATCGCTGCGCTGGGAAGGCGTTCACCGCTACCGGTTGGCTTGGACCAATCTTTCTAGCCGTCGCCCCAGCGCGCTCGGGCCTCCCAAATTGGGCGCTCCACTACGCTTGGCCGTGCTCCAGCGCGCGCCGCGCACCGTGGCCCGCGATCAGGCCCGTTGTCCCGCGATCAGAGGCATGCGCATATATACTTGTTTGTTTACGCAGGGCGCGGCGGGCCGAGTTGGTCATCATTTATTGGTGTAATATATGCACGTCGCGTAACCTCGCGTCGGCCCTAACCTTTGGGAAATTACCTATTTATCGCGCCTCCGAAGTCTTTGCCTCTCCACCGGAAAACATCCTCGACTCCCATCCCAAGAAGATGTTCGTCTACAAGCGCGATGGCCGGAAGGAAACGGTCAGATTCGAGAAGATCCAGGCGCGAGTCAACAAGCTGCTGTACGGCATGGACGGCAACCACGTCGATCCGGCCGCCATCACCCAGCGCGTCATCAGCGGCGTGTACCCCGGCGTGACCACCGTCGAGCTCGACAACCTCGCTGCCGAGACGGCTGCGTCGATGACCACCGTCCACCCGGACTATGCTGCGCTTGCCGCGCGCATTGCCGTCTCGAACCTCCACAAGCAGACCAAGAAGGTGTTTAGCCAGGTTGTTGAGGACTTGTACACCTACGTGAACCCGCGCAACGGGCGCCACTCGCCGATGATTGCCGACGACGTGATGCAGGTTGTGCGCGAGCACGCCGACGAGCTGAACTCCGCGATCGTCTACGACCGCGACTTCAACTACAACTACTTCGGCTTCAAGACCCTCGAGCGCTCGTACCTGCTCAAGCTCAATGGCAAGGTCCACGAGCGCCCGCAGCAGATGATCATGCGCGTCTCGGTCGGCATCCACGGCAACGACATTCCCCGCGTGCTCGAGACCTACAACCTGATGTCGCAGAAGTTCTTCACCCACGCGTCGCCGACCCTCTACAACGCCGGCACCCCCAAGCCCCAGATGTCGTCGTGCTTCCTGGTGAACATGAAGGACGACTCGATCGAGGGCATCTACGACACGCTGAAGACGTGCGCGCTGATCTCGAAGTCGGCCGGCGGCATTGGCCTCAGCGTCCACAACATCCGTGCCACGGGCTCGTACATCGCCGGCACCAACGGCACGTCGAACGGCATTCTGCCCATGCTGCGCGTCTACAACAACACCGCGCGCTACGTCGACCAGGGTGGCAACAAGCGGCCCGGCGCGTTCGCGATCTACCTCGAGCCGTGGCACGACGACATTTTCGAGTTCATCGACCTCCGCAAGAACCACGGTAAGGAGGAGGTCCGCGCGCGCGACCTGTTTCTGGCTCTGTGGATCTCGGACCTGTTCATGAAGCGGGTCAAGAACGACGAGGACTGGACGCTGATGTGCCCCAACGAGTGCCCCGGCCTTGCCGACGTCTACGGCGACGAGTTCGAGGAGCTGTACACGAGCTACGAGCGCGCCGGCAAGGGCCGCCGCACCATCAAGGCGCAGAAGCTGTGGTACGCCATTCTCGAGGCCCAGACCGAGACGGGCAACCCGTTCATGCTGTACAAGGACCATGCGAACCGCAAGAACAACCAGAAGAACCTCGGCACCATCAAGAGCTCGAACCTGTGCTGCGAGATTGTTGAGTACTCGAGCCCCGAGGAGGTTGCTGTGTGCAACCTGGCGTCGATTGCGCTGCCGGCGTTTGTGAAGTCGGCCGACGAGGGCCTGATCTACGACTTCCAGGAGCTGCACAACGTCACGAAGGTCATCACACGCAACCTGAACATGATCATCGACCGCAACTTCTACCCGGTTGAGGAGGCCCGCCGCTCCAACATGCGCCACCGCCCGATTGCGCTCGGCGTCCAGGGGCTTGCCGATGCGTTCTTGATGCTGCGCCTACCCTTCGACTCTGAGGAGGCGAAGGAGCTGAACGTCCAGATCTTCGAGACGATCTACCACGCTGCCGTGGAGGCGTCGATCGAGCTCGCGAAGGAGAGCGGCCACTACGAGTCGTATGAGGGTAGCCCCGCGTCGAACGGCGAGCTGCAGTACGACATGTGGAACGTGACGCCAACCGATCTGTGGGACTGGGACACGCTCAAGGAGGACATGAAGAAGCACGGCCTGCGCAACTCGCTGCTGGTGGCGCCGATGCCGACGGCGTCGACGTCCCAGATTCTCGGCTACAACGAGTGCTTCGAGCCCTACACGTCGAACTTCTACAGCCGCCGCGTGCTGGCCGGGGAGTTCCAGATTGTGAACCCGTACCTGCTCAAGGATCTTGTTGACATGGGTCTGTGGAACGACGAGATGAAGAACCGGCTGATTGCGTCCGGCGGCTCGATCCAGCAGATCCCCAACATCCCCGACGACATCAAGGACCTGTACAAGACGGTGTGGGAGATCAGCCAGAAGGTGATCATCGACATGGCCGCGGCGCGCGCGCCGTTCATTGACCAGAGCCAGTCGCTCAACGTGTACATGCAGGCGCCGACGATGGGCAAGCTCACGAGCATGCACTTCTACGGCTGGTCGCGGGGCCTGAAGACCGGCATGTACTATCTGCGCACGCAGGCGGCGTCGGCGCCGATCCAGTTCACGGTCGACCAGGAGTCGCTGGCGCTGGCGGCGGACATGACGAAGGCCAAGAAGCTGGCGCGCAAGCAGTACATCCGCGCGTCGACGCCGACGTCGCAGCAGCTTGCCAGCAAGGTCGAGAAGCTGACGACGTCGGAGGAGTCGACGCCGCAGCAGTCGCCGCAGCAGTCGCCCGAGCCCGTGAGCTCGCCGGCGTCGGAGGCCGAGTCGGCCGACACCACCGCTGTGGAGGAGAGCGGCCCCAAGAAGGGTGACGTGAACATCTTCAGCGACGCGGTGCTGGAGTGCTCGATCAACAACCCCGAGGCGTGCGAGATGTGCTCCGGCTAGTGTAATCCTAGTTTAGCTTATGACGAAATGAATCCCTAATTAGCGCAAACAAGCCAAGATGTGAATTGTTTAGATTATTGCCAGATGAGCGGAACCAGGTGGTCTATGAACTGAAGAGGAAAATAATAAAGGCGGTCTGCTACCGTGCGCGCGACGCCAGGTCTTTGTGCTCGATGTCGGAGTGCGCGTGTACGGAGGTGGTGGAAAGCCGTCGCAGGCCCATAATGTTGAGCAGTTTGTGATGTGAAGATGCGCTGGACGACTTGCGCGACGGGGCGTGCGACGACGGGCGCGACGAGTCGGTGTGGTCCGGGGAGTGGCTGGACATGGATGCGGTGGAGATGCTGCTGGACTTGCGGCGGATCAGGTCGTTATGCTGCTGGGTGGCGCGGGCGAGCTGCTGGCCGACCTCGAACTGGTCGTAGACGTAGCCGAGCTGCTGCTTTCCCTGGACCATTTTCGGGCGCTGCTTGCGCATGGTGCGGACGGTGGACATGACCGGGTCGCTTGGGTCGAACCAGTCGAGCACATTCACGGTTTCCGGGGACTCTGCAAACACGGCCTGGTCGACGTAAGTAAGCTTGGCCGGGACCTTCTTGATGGCCGGGCCCGTGAGCGCGGAGGACGGCGGCGGCGCGTCGGCGCTGCTGTCGGCGGGCTCGCCGGGCGACGCCGGCACGCGCTCGGAGGTTGCGGTATCGGAGCTCTCGTCGTTCTTGCTCTCGAACCGCTGGTCCTCCTCGACCTCCTTGAGCTTGTCGATGGCGGACGTGAGCTGCGAGCGGTTGTGGATGCCGTGGCTCGGCACGGCGACCTTCTCGCCGGTCACGGTGTCGTTGAGCGACGTGGCCTTGGACACGGTGGTCATGTCGTAGCGCGACAGGAGCATGCTGGACTGCTCGCTGCCGTACTCCGGGTGCGTGGTCTGCTCGCCGTGGAACAGCGATGCGCGGAACTGGAGCACCGACTGGTCGACGCTCCACACCGGCGTCACCTTCGGCGCAACGCTGGGCTCGATGTCGGTGTCGATGCGCGACAGCAGCGAGTCCACGGCGACAAACGTGCCGGTGCGCCCGATGCCGGCGCTGCAGTGCACGATCGGCGGCGACGCGCGATTGCGCAGCCGGTTGTTGACAAGGTGGATGAGGTCGCGCAGGTCCGCGTCGGCGTTCGGCCGCGTGTAGTCCAGCCACGTGTGGTAGTAGACGTGGTTCACAACCTTGGGCGGGAACTGCGGGTCGGTGGGCGTCACGACAAACGACGAGAACTCGTACTGGTCGTTGGCGTGGTAGTGCTTCGCCTTGATCTCGAGCCCGAACCGGAACCCGCGCTCGGGCGGGAACCGCATGTCGGTCTTCGGCTCGGGCCAGTACTTCGCGCACTTCTCGACGGCGTGCTCATAAAGCGGCGTGAGCATCACAATCACCGCCGGGTTGCCGCCGTACGCGTAGACCATCTGCCAGAAGTCGTGTACCGTGGTTTGCAGCGGGCCCTGCGACGCAATGTAGGTTTTCGCGCCCAGTTGGATCCACGACGCGTTGATGTAGTCGTTGGCGCCGGGCTCGACGGGCAGCACCACCCGCGAGTGGTCCCAGGGCACCACGCTGGCGTAGCGGTTGCGCGCCGCGTTCTGCTCGAGCCGCGCAACCTCGGTGGTCCACAGCGGGCCGCACTTGCCCTCCTGCCGCGCGTGCTCCTCGGCCCGCAGCATGTTGTACCGGTTATCGAGCTCGGCGTCGGCCACGCAATGGCACGACTCGGGGCCCAATGCCAGCGCCGACTGGTCGATCGGCAGCTTGCGCACGCGGAAGTCAGACGAGCTGCTGCCGGACGTCCGGCCGTTGAACAGGACCATGGTGTACTGCTACCAAAGCAACCGGTTTCTATGTGGGACGCCCGATCAGCAACCGCCCTGGCGCCAGGCGGGGGTGCGTAAAAGGCGCCACGGTACGGCCACCGCCCGCAAACTCCCCGCTCATTTTTTTTTGTCCCAGCTCGACGCTACCCTTAAGCAAGGTACTAAGCAGGTACTGCCGCCACCACACCGCGCGGAACACGGCATTCGCCGGGGCCTCGGCTCAGCATAGTTTAGCGGACAGCGGCAAACGGTGGCAATCGATGGCAATCTCTCCGCATTTGGTTTGCTGGCATTGACACTAAGTTCGCTAGGGGGTATGCTGTTTCCGCACCCCTTTTTGACACAAGGCAAACACTGGACCTGATGCTTCCAGAGCATGATATACTTAATGGCTACTTGATTCAGTACGCAACTACTTGCAGTTCGACATAATAATCCAATTGGTCTGCTGGATGGGCCGCAATGGCGAGCTGCGGAGCTTCGTGCGGTGCATCGCAAGCTGATCATGTGCCGTATAGAAACATATAGCGTAGGTATAACAGCGTCTTTAGCATGAATTATAGCGGTAGTCAGATGCGCTGCTGCCGGATGTCCGGCCGTTGATAGGGAACCATACACCCATAGGCCGCAACAACGCTCTCTCTCTCTTTGTTGAGCGGCCCGCCGGTAAGCAACCGCCCCAGAGCTAGGCGGGGTGTGTGTGTCAGAGGCGGTGGTAATGTGACCGTCGACTGGGGTCAGCTAATACCGGGCTCTGACAGCCGGACGTCGGTTGCAGCAGCGTCTGGGACCTAAAATCAGAACTACGGAGGCTCTAGGGGACCACCTGGTGAATTGAAATCAGATAAAGGCTATACATTGAGCTATTGTATCTATTACCATGTTTTAGTCATACACTCACTTAAGGTGATGTAATACTCACGTGAGAGTTCTCTTTGGCCGTGTGCCTTGAAGCTATCACTCACTGTCCGCAACCCCAAGCGCTCGCCCGCCTGCTCACTGTCCCCTAGAACAGAACGTCTCCTGTTATCAGACTCCAGAGCCTGAGCCTCTCAAACGAAACAATTATTAATGCCACGGACTCACCATCTAATGACAATTGTCCCTAAAGTCACCGAAATGAGAAGTCAGCGACAAAGAGTTTAGGTGTGGGTGGGCTCATTCAACACGCATGTATATCTTATCTGGGCAAATGTATTGCATCCGTAATGAAAGTCGCGACTCGAGGCTCACATCGTGATGAAATATAGCCAACAGGGGAATTCTGGGCTACTCTTGCTTACGTGACCCCGCCAGCTTGGCAGCTATGTTACGAAGACGCTCCACAGGGAGCGGATGGCTGTGTGTGAACGACGAGTAAGCCGGATCCGCATCCACACTCTCAAACTCCTCCCTAAAATCTTTCAGGAATCCATCGTAAAGCTCCTTACCGTACCCCCAATTGACAGCACAATCATCGGCCTGAGTCTCGTGGTAACGCGATACATAAGTCTCCACCGCATCCCTCGCACTCTGTAATGGCTTACTGACTAACTCGTACACTGCAAATGCAGCGGAGGGCGCCATTTTGCCAACAAAACCCAGGCTCGCATACAAAGCAGGGTTAGCAACAAAGGACGGAAGCAATCCTCTAACCGCCGTGTGTAGAACTACAAGTAGCGCGGTATGTTTCATCAAGTGAGACTCGTTCCAATGGCCCAACTCGTGAGCAACCACTGCTACCACCTCTCGCGTAGAATACCCTTCCAACGTGATGTCATACAACACGATGTGTGGATTCCATCTGGACCCTGCAAAAAAAGCATTGTTGTGAGAGCTGCGCGAGCTGGCATTCATAACACTGATATTGCCGTCAAAAGGCTTCCCTGCCTTCTCGATCAACTTGCCAATTTCATCGCGCAGCTCGCTGTTTTCCAGCGGCTTCAACTGATAGAAAAGCGGTACATAAATCACCGGGTAAGCCATTTGCACAAAGAACACGATTGTAGCAATGAAGCCTGACATCATCACTGGACCCAGATTACCCAAATTACCGATGATGTAAAGCACACCGGCATTCACGCCAAATGTGAGAGGAATCCCTATTGTCCATGTGATCAACTTGTCTCTGAGCCATCCGGCCAGGCTCTGTCGGTTGAACCCGAAGTTCTGCTCGGTGACGAAAATTCGGTGCAGCTCTACTGGGATGTACGTAATAGAGTCAACCGCTGCCAAAGAAAGTGTAACCAGAGCACCGACCACGGGATCACTGCTCGATCCCGTAAATTGTGCCCAAGCGTTATATAGCCGCGAGATCCACTGGAAGTGGAGTGTAGCCAGGCTAATGGCCAGGACTCGGGCATTGTTCAAGACTTTTCGCGCCAGCTTTTCACGGCTGTATTCGCTGCTCCGAAGGGCAGTTGCTTCATCAAGTAGCCGGAGGGTATCGGCCGATGGTTTCGAGCATAGGAAGCGATACTGCCTCAAATCCAGGTACCGACGGAACAAGAAGTCCGATATCAAGCAAGCCGTGGTGACAGTTACAATATTGGTGCCTATGAGGTCTATAAGCATGGCATGCACTTTCTTGAAACTGATTCTTGGCGGAGCGATGTGATGGTCTATACATGTTGATCACGCAATCTAAGGGGAATGCGCATACACCCGTGACCTTCCGTCCGCTTATGGAAGAGAGCATGGTGGTTCAGTTGAGTGATTGTCTGGTTTAATCATTTTACACGAACGAGCTCACAAACAAATGAATTTTTTCGACTTCCTCTCCACGATACAAGACAGCGACGTATCATCACCAAGAGGAAAAAAGCTTCATGGCATGAGCGGGCGCTCGTAAGCCGCGCGTGCCAGATTGCGCCGAGCTAACCGACGATGACGAAGATACCTCTATCGGAACCACACAGTGCCGTGGATTTCACCCTTGCCTCTATCAGGACACGAGGCCGTGAATTTCACCCTTGCCCATGAGTGATCGTAGATCATATCCTACGTGGCTTGGAAATTCCCGAGCAGCGTGGATCGTGTGGAAGCCGACGATATATCAAGGAACGAGGAACTAGCATCATTTCATTCATAAATTATCCAGGCGGCTACTTTGCGCATCTATATATTGGTCATAATTATCGCGCTCACATCCGATGTCTTCGTATAGCACTCGCCTAGTCGCTTGCGGTGAGGTTCCCCGATCTACACTTAACCCCAAGATCTACGTTTATGTAATGCTCTCGGTCAGTTGTAGGAGGTAAGGTTCTCCGATATGCATGGCACTCCTAACAGCGACAAGACGAGTACGTGAGAGAGGGTCTTCCTCTTAAACGATAGCAATATACAGGAAAGAGGCTGTGTGAGGTGCTCTCAAGGTAGTGAGCATCAGGAACGTGCCACCAACCACAAATATAAGATCGTCCCAACCCATTCAATTTAAATGCACTTACATGGAGATAAAAGCAATGTGTTATCTCACAAGGATTCCCTTTAGCACGTGTCATAGACAAATCGGCACGGCTTTTTTCTCCAGCGGCCTGATAAAGGGTGATGCTCAGGTATAAAAGGGGCCTGCTTGTGGGTGAAACTCTGTATCTTACGACAAATTACTTTGATCTAATGCGCTTCGTATATTCTGCCATTCTCTCCCTCTTCTCCCTCAAAGCTGTCAACGCCTGGCCCGAATACAGTGAGAGCGATTTGTCGACTCTCACTCAATACTTGAGCAATGGATCAAATCCTATTGTGTACGCCGAATTCGCCGACGATGTAAAGCTGCATTTGAACTTGTATGAGCCTGAGTTTATCGGCCAAGCTGCTTACGGTAAGTCGCCAGTTGGTAAACTAGTCCTGCCTGGAACCACCACCTTCGACGAGTTGAATTCTCATGTAGGCAACCATGTGTATTCCCTTGCCACAGTGGAGGGAGGAGAGCTGGGCAACACCCCTATCAGGGAGGCTTGTTGCTCAATTTCCCTGTGTGGGGTGGTTATCTATGTCCACGGGGGTGGCGATGATGGTGATTAGCTGTTTCTTCATTCTACCGAGTTGTCAGAGAAAGCCTGTATGCTCAAGAGAACTCGTCCACGTCAGTCGCTATATTATATTCAATAGCTACTTAAGTCGGTACGCAGCTTTTTGTAGTTCAACATAAGAATCTAATTGGTGTGCTGGATGGGCCGCAACGGCGAGATGCGGAGCTTTGTGCGGTGCATCGCAAATTGATCATGTGCCGTATACAAACATATAGCTACGCCAAAAGCTGTTCACGATCCTCAGCGCCTGATGCTGAGGGATAGACAAAACCCCCCATCTCTTTTTTGCTCCAGTAGACTACGTCTCGCAAGAGGATTTGCAGCACTTTCAGCCAGGCAGCGACAGTGACTGCCAGAAACAGGGCCCCAAAAATAATCATCGCAGGAATAGGCTCGCCGCCCCATGGTTTCGCGCCCTCAATGATTAGCGCTACCCCGGGACCAACAGGAACTAAGGAAAAGAGAAGCAGAAAAATGATTGACTTAAGCTCAACAGAACTGTTCACTTTCGGCTGGTAGAGAGTGGCAATCCGACACAGGTTCTGCTCGGCAAGCTTGTATGGGGATCCGGACACGTTTTCACTCCAAAAAGGATCCTGGGGATCGAAGCGGACAGACAGCTGCCGCAGTTGCTCTTTCTGTTCCCAAGAGTGTGCCTCCCAAAACGCCAAGCGCTGCTCACTGGCAGTTAGTGAGCCGTCGCTCACAAGCCCATCAAGTCCGGCCCAAAACCTCTTCATACTGATCCGCTTGCTTCTGTACCAATAAGCCCATGATTCAGCTGTGGATGAGGGTCTGATCGTGCGATCATAATACATCAGCGCATCGGACACCGCGTCGAGCCAATCGTCCCAGCCCTCGCTTGTTTCGTACCGAGGATGATCGACAACAAGTCCGCCTAAGTAGTGCCGAACACCATAGGACATCAGACTACGAAATGTGGCAATACGGTCAATTACCATATCGTTTTCAGGCCGCGTCAATCGATGGTAGCGCAACGCATCAAACTGAAAATACTCCCAATCCTTGAAGTTGTATATAGGAGGGGCAATAATGCCTGCCCCGTGCAACGTGGTCATCAGCAAAGGGGATTGTTGAGATTGTGATAGCAGAGATCGGAAATCCTTAATTACCCTAGTATGTCGAGCGGCGCAACATCATACGCTGCACGGTTTCGTATGACGTAGCGCGGCATGGGTGCTCAACGTGACAGAGGAGGAGTAGGGTTGATAGTGATATAAAGCTCTGCAATCGAGCCGAGCTTGCTGCGCAGCCTGAGCCCCAACTTATTCTTCGAAGTTTGATAGGCTACGAATTCAGCGGTTGTACCAGGATTTACAAACCTTGCACACAGATACACGCGTCTATGGCCAAATGCCGTCTAAATCACGTGTAGTAAGCATCTACAATGCGGGTTAGCGAAAGTCATGTGCTGCCTGTTCTCGCCTCTCTTCTCCCGATCCCTGTGGGGGCGCGCCAGCAGTAAGAATACACAGAGTAAAATTTAATCGTTACAGATAGTTTTCATTATGCTTGCTGCTCCTCTCGAGCCTTTAGCCTCTCCTTTCTGACCGATGAAAATATAGCGAAAGTCCTAACAGCAGCCACGATGAAAAGAGAGCTTATCACGATTAGAAGCACGCCAAATATGATCAAAGCAGCCCTCGATCCATCTCTTCGGAATCGTCGTCGACATCCTTCAACCAGAAGCACTATTCCTATGGCAAGCGTCACCGCAGCCAGAAAAGCGAAAATACAGCCAGGTAAGAGGGTGGCTTTTCGGTCGCTTTCTCGGTTGGATGAGGACATGACTCTACATAGCTGCTGCTCTGCTAGCTTGCGCTGGGTATTTTGGCTCTCTAGCGACCATACAGGATCCAGAGGATCGAAATAGGGCGATTTGTTCTTCAGCAACGCTTGCTTCTCCCATGAGTGAGCCTCCCAGAAGATGAGCCGCTGCTCTTCATTCGAGATGCTCCCTTTGCTTGAGAGAGTGTCTAGGCCGGTCCAAAACTGTCGTTCATTGGCTTTATTACTCTTAAATTGCTCCATCCAACTTTCAGGGGTAGTTGGATCCTTGATTGTCAGATCGCGTTCTCGTAGTATATCTGTGGCTGAACTTAGCCACTCATTCCAGCCCTCAGCTGTTTCAAAACGAGAATTAAGATTTACCAGCGGTCCTAAGTATTCTATCACATCTGGAGACATGAGGCTCCGAAACGTGGCGATGCGCTCTATCACTAAATCCTCGTTTGGGTGTGCGGCCTTGTGATAGCGGAGAGCTTCACTTTGGAAGAAATCCCAGTTCCTGAAATCATACTGCTGCGGTGGCAGAGCTTGAAGAAGATAGGTCGTGCTCATCTCCTTAGTGTTAGACAATACGAAATACCAACGGAACCGCTCATTTTTATAGACCCACCCGCACGGCTTGCGGTCAGTCGATACGGGGTTAGGTGGGTTAGGTTGTATGCATAACAATGACGTATAATTAGGGCCCCATTGGTTAGGTGGAGCTCTTTTAAGAGTGTCCGGCTTTGAGGCCAGGCAGCCTCGTATTAATGCTTATATTACGGGTATCATTATCGGCTGTGTTTAGAATTGGAGTCTTTCTCTGCATCTATAGCCGTGCATCGGCGAGGCTTGGTGGATCTCAGGGAAAGGGGACTCCGCCCCGACCGACAAGCCGTGCACGAGTAGGATGTAACGCGCGTAACGGATAACGCCGGCGTTATCGTCAATAGCAAAAGTCATCCAAGCCTGAAAGTTGTCCGCTGTGTGAATCTGCATAAAATGACGTTTTGTGGTTGGCGCGTGACATGAACCTCACTCAATCATCAACCTCAGCTCGAGCCAGCTCATATGACCTCCAAAGGCTTCAATGACGTCATGATGAAACCACTCAGCTTGTAATGTAAGGAACGGTGGGTTCGAGTGGATATGCTAATAAGGTAGAGCGTTGACGTTAGACGCGCTCGTGAAGACGGTACTCCCGCTGGCTCCGCCGGAGGTCCTGTACGCTTTTATACATAACAATGCTGGCAATGAACGCCCCCACTCCAAATAGCACCGAATAAAGCCCCGCAATCAGGAACCCTGCAAACTTCCCGTCCTGATTCTTTTGCACATGTCCGAGCAGCGCAAGGAACACAATGCCTCCCGTGAGCAGAGTCAGAAATGCCACGATCCAGACCGTCAGCCAGCGCTTCTGGGTCACCAGCGTGTCGTCAAGATTGCTCAGTGCCATGATCCGGCACAGAAGCTGCTCTGCCATCAGGTGAGACGACTTCGACTCTTCGTTCCAAACATCGTCCCGCGGATCAAAGTACGGACACCGCTCCAGAAGCAGGGCCTGCTTCTCCCATGAGTGCGCTTCCCAAAAAAGTTCCCGCTGCCTAGTGCTGCTGATGTCGCCTTTGCTCGCAAGCAGGTCCAGCCCGGTCCACAGCTGCCTAGCGTTGGCCTTATGGTTCTGGTACTGCTCGACCCAAGCCTCTGCTGTGATCGGGTCCTTGATGGTTTTGTCCTTCGAGCGTAACGCGTCTGCAGCCGCCTGCAGCCACTCCTCCCAGCCGTCGCGCGTCCGGAACCGCGGGTGTAGATGAACAAGGCTGCCGAGATGCTCGATCACATCCGGCGTCATCAGGCTCCGGAACGTCCCGATCTTGTCGATCACAAGATCGCGTTCGGGATGGACAGCATTGTGGTACCGCATTACTTCAGTCTCGAAGTAGTCCCAATTCTTGAAATCATACTGCTGCGGAGGCAACGCGCCCAGCAGGGGCTGCGCGTCAAGCATCAACGGTGTTGACCAGCAAGTTCCCTTAGCTGGCCTGGTTCGCCTTAGCTGGCGGCTGGGTCACATGCAACGTGTTTTGTACCTGTATAAGCAGGGTTTTGCTCAAGGCCCATAACATTTGGGCGTCTGGTGTAGTTGGTTATCACATGCGCTTAGCATCTTGCTAGTTTGCGCGAGGTCCCCGGTTCGACTCCGGTGTCGTCCATATTTTTGCTGCACATTGGGACGTGCCAGCTTGGTTTTTAGATTCCATATGTACATCTCTGCGAGCACGCAATAGCTTCGTGCCGTGCTCAAGTTATCGAGGTGATCTATTGCCGGAGTCTGAGCCTGGCGAATCGACAGCCGGCGGCGATGCAGGCGGTGAGCCGGGGTCGGAATCAGGCGCTAAGCTCGCAACCTCGCGCCATGTGTCGAGCTGCGTCTCAATCTTCATGGAATTCAGCCCCGATGTCGACGGAACGCAGCAGAGCTTGGAGTGGCCCAGGCCAAACGAGTGGTGGGGGTCAAGACCGTACTGGAACTGCTTGCGGTCCCACCCGCGCGCCTTCGCAACTGTTTCCCAGATGCCTTTGCCCACGAAACAGATGACCTGCGGCTGCACGCGGCCGATGCGCGCGTCGAGGGAGTCCACGCCGTCGGCCATTTCCTGCTTGCTCAGCTGCTGGATCCCTTTCGTTGTCCGAGCAACTAGATCGGTGAACCCAATCCGGTATTTCCCAGGGAGCTCACGGTCCTCCGCGCTGTCCATTTTGCGCGGGGTGAGTCCTGACCAGTGGAGCATTTTCCAGAACCGGTTGGAGTGGTGGGCATAGTAGTGGCCCGTTCTCCCGGACTCAGTTCCCGGATTGAATCCCACAAACACGAATCTTAAGCCGGGCTCGAGAAGCGGCGGGAGCGGCCCTGGCCAGTCTGGTTTGGACTCTGTGGAGGAGTCCGTTTCACAGGCAGCAGGGGCATCGCTACCAGCGCGGACAATCGATCGGTGCGGGGACTCTGTTTTGGATCTCTTGCGCCCAGTTTCCTCGGCCGGCTCGTACTTGAATGCCGAGAGATCCAGCCGTTTCATTCACCGGCCTTGATCGATGCCGCTATTAGATGATTACGAAATGGAGCGACAGAGTAAGGACCCGTTAGTCACGGCGGTCACAAATAGTGTACCGTCGCGGCGATCTATAAAATGGAGTTTAGAAGGTCCTGGCTGATCTCTATACTGAGCCACCAGCATGTGCTCGAACGGTGCCAGGCTACAACGATTGGGTGTACAGCTTGTGAAGAAATACAAGTTACGGGCGTCTGGTGTAGTTGGTTATCACATGCGCTTAGCATCTGCTAGTTTGCGCGAGGTCCCCGGTTCGACTCCGGTGTCGTCCATTTTTTTTCATAGTCTAATCCCTTTTTTGCCATGTCTAAAGTCCGGCAGTCCGCGCAGTTTGTAGCCGAGCGCTCGGTGGACGTGCGAGTCAGCACCGATGTCTGCAAGCGGGTCGCTCTGCGCATCAAGCAGCGCATGGATGCGCGCGGCTTCTCGCCAGCAACGTGGTCGTCACACCCACTGAATCCGGATGCAACATTGCCGGGCGTGGTGGACTGGATCTTCACTGTGGACACGCTAAACTTCAGCTTCTGGTCCGACGAGCCGCGGTTCACTGTTGCATACAAAGGCGCGGAATACACGGGCTACTGGTCGCTTGTAGCGGCGATTAATCGTGCGCTTGATGAGGGGGTGCCAATAACAGCACCGTCGTTCTGGATGTCTGAAGAGTTCGGGCCGGAGCTTGCCGCCCACGTATTCAGATCAGAGACAGGTGTGCCGATCCCGCTATTTGAGGAGCGCGTGCGGGTGCTGCGCGAGGCTGGGCAGGCCCTGAAGGACGCCGGCTATGCCAGCTTTGCTGATGTTGTCCGAGGCTGCGGCCATTCTGCTTTGGCAGTGGTCGACTGGGTCACCGAGCGGATTTCCTCATACGACGACCGGGCCGTTTATGACGGAACCAGCGTGTATCTCTACAAGCGGGCGCAGATTCTGGTGGGCGACCTGTGGGGCTGCTTCCAGGGCCGCGGCCTTGGGCAATTTGACGATATTTCCGAAATTACTATGTTTGCCGACTACCGCGTGCCGCAGATTCTCTATATACTGGGGTGCATTGAGTACTCGCCGCGACTATTTGCCGATCTGCAGCAGAAGAAGCTGCTGGCCGCCGGGTCGCAGGCCGAGATCGAGATCCGGGCATGCTCGATCTGGGCGGTGGAGGTGATAACGCGCGAGCTGAGCGGGGTCAATGCGGTGCTGGTGGACTTTTTTCTGTGGGACACGGCCAAGGAGGAGGAGGCGGAGAACACGAGGCGGGTCGAGTGCCACCGCGTGCGCAGCGTCTTCTACTAGGCCAGTGCTTCGCGCAGGGATCACTTGCTCATTTTATCGATGAGCTGGCGGCGCGCGTGGATCTGCGGGATTCCCATGCTCACGCTCAGGCCTTGGAGCAGGGGCCGGTGCATGGCGATTGACGCGTAGGTGTCCTTCTGCATGGTGGCCTCCCACTCGCGGCGGGTTGTGTCTGCGGTGCCGAGCTCGCCCAGCAGCGCTTTGTGGCGCTGGAGCACGCGCTGGTCCCGAAGCGACATGCTGTCCCGAAGCGACATGCTCGGCTGGAGCTGAGGCGGGTGTGTAAGCAAGAGAGTTGAAGCGTGCACAGGGTGCCCAACAAAGCGTGCACAGCTAAGGGTGGTGAAATAAATATAATTAGTATATGAGAGCTGCACTGCTGGGCAGGGAGCAGGGCGCAGCGTTTTTAGCGCGGCGAGCCTGGCGCTTCGATTATTGCTTCAATTATTGCTTCAATTGGCGCCAGAGCATGACGTAGGTGGTGTTGTCGTCTGCGCAGTGGAAGGCGTCGAAGCTGGCCGGCCGGAAGCCGATGTCCATCTCGTGCGCATTCAGAACAAGCACCGCGCTGTGCGGCGCGGCGTGGACCGCAAGGTCCTCGGCGTACCCTTCGATCTCGACCACATGCGACGGCCGCGGGCCGGGGCCCGTGTAGGGGCCTCTGTACAGGTGCATGTAGAACGGCGAAGCGGTTTCCGAGCCGCCCACAACCTCGAGGAGCGGGCCCGCGGTGGGCGCAGTGGATTTGGGCTGCGGCAGGGCCAGCGCCGGCTCGGGCGGCTCGAGCGGCTCGGGCGGCTCGAGCGGCTCGAGCGTCAGCGCCGACGTCTGCGCGTGCGGGACCTCCGCGTTGAACTCGGTGCGCGCAAGCTCGCCCTTGGCCTGCATGCGCGGGAACCGGTAGTTGCGGTCGAGCACGCGGGCGCTGCTCTGCTCCACCAGCTCCAAACAGGTCTCGACGGTCAGCACCTTGACGCCCGGGTTCTCGATTCCCAGCAGCACCACCGCCGGGTTCATGCAGCAGTCGTAGACGGCGCACGGCGAGCCGGCCTTGTCGGAGTCCTTTCTGCCCGCAGAAACAACAATGGGCACGACCCACTCCTCGCCCTTGAGCGCCCGCATCTCGATCTCGCTCGAGTCGAGCGTGTTCGGCGGCGCAACCTGCTCGTCGGTGCACACGTTGATGAACACCTTCTCGCGCGACGCCTCGTCGACGGTCTTGATGACGTATGCCGCCACGGGGTCGAGAATCATTTTGATAGACGCCGTCGCGGCGCGTACTTGAGATCGGGGTGCTTGGGCGGCAGCTGCTGAGTTGTCGCTGCGTTGTCGCTGCGGTGCGGCGAGCTAGCGCGCTCCGAGATGGGAGACACCTGATAAGCCTAATCACGGGCGGTCCCCGCGCTAGTGCTCGTCGCCGTCCTGGAGCTTGCCCATGGCGCGCGAGTCGCCCTTCTTGCCAACAAGCACAATGGTTTGAAGCACGGTAGCGAGGTCCTCGTCGTCGCCGTCGAGGAAAATCTGCAGCGACGTGACGTTCTGGAACAGCACAAACCGCAGCGGCACCACGGTCCAGCCCTCGGCCACCGCGACGCGCTGGTCGAACGCGGCGGACTGCGCCTCGGCCTCGTCGAACCCGAGCGGCTGGTGCACGCCCGGCCAGATCTTCAGGCGGCTCGGGTGCTGCTCCGAGTCGCCGAGCACCGCCGCGCGGATCAGCACCGAGTGCACGCTGACCACGTTCTGGAACGGCACGTACAGCAGCAGCTGCGAGTCGACGTCCGAGCGAC
>JAKTRO010000121.1:0-17591 GCA_030579755.1 Entelexis gropengiesseri | reverse complement strand
GCGGCGCGGCGCGGACCAGCTCGAGCGCGGCGACCAGCGCGCCGACGCCGGCAAGCGACACCTGGATCTCGTCGCGCAGCACAACGCTCCAGTGCACGCCGGCGCGGACCTGCAGTTTCTCAACGAGCGGGCCAAGGTCGAGCTCGGACTCGGCGTGAAACTCAGCGTGGGACTCAGCGGCGTAGTGCTGCCGCGCCAGCGAGAACAGCGCCAGCGCCCACACCAGCTTGAGCGCGCTCTCGCTGCTGGCAGCAACAGCGTCCTGGATCTCGCACAGCAGGCGCGTCGCGGGCGCGCTGCCGCCGGCCGGGTCGGCGCCAATGTCGAGGAACTGGACGCTGGTCAGCAGGTTCAGCGCCCACGCCTGCGGCGCGTACTTGACGCCGTCCTTCTCGGCGGCCAAGCGCTGCTTGAACCACACCGCGGCGAGGTCGCTGGACGCCGGAATCACCGTGAACAGGCTTGTGTACACGAGCTCGAGCAGCGCGGCGTCGGCGTCGCGCAGCGCGGCGCGGAACACCCCCGGAAAGAAGTCTGGCGCGGCAAGCAGCCGCACCGCGGTCTGCTCGACCAGTGCCGTGAGCTCGCGCCGCTGGCCCGCCGCTGGGTGCTCGTACAGCGCGAACAGGCGGCTGAGAAAGCGCACCAGCGCCGCGCGCTGCGGCCGCGCGTCGGGCGCGTAGCACGCTGCGAGCTCGGCGCGGCGCGGCTCGAGGAAGCGCGCAAGCGCGTCGACCTGCTCGGCGGTCGGCGCGTCGGCGAACAGCACGCCTGTGGCCGACTCCCACGACATGTAACTGGCGGTGTTTGTGGACGTTGTTTACGCTTTCGTAGGTGCGCGACAAAGAGTCACGCCGCCCACACCGACCCACACCTCTCCCTCCTCCGCACCGCCGTCAGAAAAGTCCCAACTCGGTCAGCACCGCCAAGCGGGCCCAGCACCTCCCCGCTTTGAAGGCCCACCACCACACACACACACACACACACACACACACACACACACAACAAACACAAACACTACTAGTGAAGGGAGACATGGGCGAATTAGCGAAGATCTGCGGGGTGCGCGACCTGCACGTGGCGCAGGCCGCCGTCGAGCACGGCGCCGACCTCGTGGGCGTGATCCTCGCGCCGAACCGGCCGCGCACCGTGGACCTCGCCGAGGCGCAGCGGATCAGCGCGTACCTCCACGAAACAAACCCGCCGCGCGCGCTGCTGGTGGGCGTGTTCCGCAACCAGCCGCTCGACGAGATTCTGCGGCTCCAGGAAACGCTCGACCTCGACGTCGTGCAGCTCCACGGTAGCGAGCCCCTCGACTGGCTCGACAGGATACCCTGCACCGTGATCCGCAGGCTGGCTCCGGGATCACCAACGTTTGTCGAGGACGTGGTCTACACGTCGAAGCTCGACAACACGCTCGCGCTCGTCGACAGCGAGCAGGGCGGCGACGGCCGCGTGGTGGACTGGTCCGCGCTCGCCGACGTCGACCGCGCCGGCGGCTCGTACCTGCTGGCCGGCGGACTCACCCCCGAGAACGTGGCGCTGGCGCTCGCGCAGCCGGGTTGCATGGGCGTCGACGTCAGCGGCGGCGTCGAGTCGAACGGCGTCAAGGACCTCGCCAAGGTCAGCGAGTTTCTGCGCGTGACGCGGTCGCGCTCCGCCTGACTCGGGCTGGTTTTGGATACTTGTAGCTTAGTACTATTAGCGGGCTGCTGGCTGCACCGCGGTTTATTTAATTTGATTTGATTGAAGGTTTGGTTGGTTTAGTTGGTGGGTGGTCGTGAGTCGTTAGTGCTGCATTACATCTATAAATAAGTTAGGGGCCCGTGCAGACAGGAAGAGGCGCACGTCGGGGGCGGAGGCTCTGCCGTCTATTTCGACCGGAAGAAGTCCATCAGTTTCGAGCGCGCTCGCGGGGTTGCGTGGCTCGCCGAGGTCTGCCAGGGCACTGGCGACCGCACGGGGTGCAGCGACTCTGCCAAAAAGATTCCCGCGCGCGGGTCGGTGGTCGAAGGAGCCGTCATTTGTGAGGAGTGGTGCAGAATGGCTGGAACGGGGGGAGGAGCGGGGGGAGGAGCGAGCAGGTGGAGGCTGGTGCCGGCTGAGTGTTGGCTAGTCTGGTTGGAGATCTAGCGCGTGTGTAGTGAAAGCTGGCCTGGTCGCACTGTGCTATCGAACGGTGTGCTGGCTCGATATTTATGGTGGTAGAAATATTTCGCGTTCTGCAGTGTGACTGCGACGCATTCCCGGGGCTAGGGCCATGCATCTCTAGACTGCGTGGCCCCGTGAGGGGGGCTCTCTGCGTGGCAAACCGCTCAACAGAACAAGCTGTGCCCGCTCGCCGCCACAAAAATAAACTCGCCACACCAAAAGGTGCCTATGTTATGTAGTGGTGGAAAAAACGCCGGCGCCAATGGTGCATTTCGTTTACATTTTCGTTGGCAGTGCGTGTGGTTAACCGTTCACCCGCATGGGCACGTGCCTTAAGCCCTCAACCGTCCCCTGCAGCTTGGAGACGAGTCCTAACTTGGGAGCGAGGCGACCACGCGTGATCAGCAAGATTCGCCACATTGCTGCTGAGCTTGGCCCTCGTATGGGCCTCGCAGACGCCTCGCGCAGGCCTGGCAATTCCGCGTGCTGCGCTTGGCTGCTGGAATCAGAGCGAGCCGGACCTGTCATGGCATTCCTCGCGAGTTCCGGAAAAACTTTCCCAGTAGGGATGTCTCTCGCGCGCTCACGTGCCCCTGCCGCAGCACCCCACCACCCTCCCGCGGATCCGTAAGCGGTCATCGTACGCAGTCCTCACGCAGTCGACACCCCACCGTGCTAACGTCCCTCATCCTTACGTGAGCTTAACGCTGAGGATTTGTAATCAGACGAGGCACGATCCGCCCAGCGCTCATCCTCCCAGCGTTCATCCTTCGTGGGCTTCACCTGGAGGCTGGCTTCATAATCAGCCGCGATGAACGAGCAGGAACGACTACGAACGGGCACAATGAACGGGCACATTGGACGCTCAATTTTCAAATATCTGTAAATAAGCAATATTAAAATAGTTTATCTGTTGAATTTAGGTTCTGCAATTGGCCCAGGCTAGCTCCACTCACGTCCCTCCACTACACCCAAGCCGCGCGACCGCCACATCAACCACCACTATTATTCTTCATGTTACAAACGAATGAGTTGCCGTCACAAATTCACACCCCCGTCAATGACCCAGCGAGCAGGACCCGACTGCGTGCGAAATCGCGAGTGAACCGAATCGACGCGCCGGTAAATAAATAATAGAGTGGGCCCCGCGTCGATGCATCACGTGAATTTATCAGCACTTATTAAGATTTATTCACTTCTCGATTTCCCACCCGCCTCAAGCTGGCACTGCGAGCGGTGCTAGTAAGTAAGTAAGAGTAGCATCGGTGAAAAACCGCGTTAACAACAGCGCGCCGAGAACTTGCCATGGCGAGTCTTGTCGATGGGTACGTATCCCACCTGGGAGACCCGTCCAAAGATCTGCGCGCGAAACTCAATGTTGCAACAGAGCTGCGTGACGCCGTGGAAATAAATCAGATCACTGCTGAGCAGGAACATTTCGTGTCGCAGCTGCTCCCGCTGATCCTTGAGCTCCTCGACCAGGTGCCCGTGTCCATGGTGGCCGCGTCGCTCGAGCACAAGCTCCGCCACACCCTGCTCGACGTGATTGCGCGGCTGCAGCCCACCGAGCCGCTGCGCCCGTTGGCGGTCCAGCTGTTCGAGCTCGCGCTGCGCGTGATCCAGACCGACAACGAGGAGAACGGCATCGTCTGCATGAAAATCGTCACAAACCTCCACCGCGGATTCAAGGCCGACCTCGCGGGGCCCATCGTCGCGTTTCTCGGCATCGTGATCCACCTCATCCAGAACGTCCCGAGCATGGTCCACGAGCTGTTCGACACCCCGGTCCAGAAGGACGCCGCCGCAGCCAAGGACGAGTCCGGCCCGGGCTCGGCCAGCGCCGCAGCAACCCCGGAAACCCCTACAATTGGCGTCGCCGGCGCCGGCGCGTCGCAGGCCTCGCCGCACCACTTGTTCAAGGCCTCGCGCTCGTTCAAGGTGCTCACCGAGTGCCCAATCATCATCGTAATGATGTTCACGTCACACCCGCAGATCAGCGCCCACGAGCTGCCGAAGCTGCTTCCGCACATCATCGAGGTGCTGTCGCTCGAGGCAGCGCCCCAGGCCAAGGAGCATGCCGCCGCAGCCTCGCGCAACACGTTCTTCACGGGAGTCGCCCCGGTGCTGCGCCAGGGACCGTACCGCCAGGCCTACAACGACTTCGTGCTGGCGCAGATCAAGAGCATGTCGTTCATCGCGTTTGTCGTCCGCAGCAATAGCCAGATTCTGCTGCCGCACATGAACCTCGTGCCGTCGTACGTCGTGCGCCTGCTCAAGGACTGCCCCTCGGAAATGAGCTCGGCCCGCCGCGAGCTGCTGGTCTCCATGCGCCACTTAATGAGCACCGAGCACCGCACATACTTCGTGTCGAAGATCAGCATCCTCCTCGAGGAGCGCGTGCTCATCGGCGCAGGCCTCACCGCCTGGGAGAACCTCCGCGGCCTCGCCTACTCCACCATCTCCGAGCTCATCAACCACGTCCGCGGCGAGATGAGCACCGCCCAGTGCTGGCAGGCGTGCCACGTCTATACGGGCCTGCTGCTCGACCCCACCCTCTACGCGAGCTACCAAAGCGTCATTCTCAAGCTGCTCATCACCGTGATGGACCGCATCGCCCAGGGACCAGACAAGGGCCGCCAGATCATCATGCTCGTCATTCGCTGCGTCATCGACCGCATCGCCCGCCTCAACAGCTACGAGTCGGAAATGAAGAAGGCTGTTCGCCGCACCCGCAACATCATCCACTCCTCCCCGGAGTTCCCGCCTCTCACCCAAAAGGACTCCCGCGCAATGTTTCGCAATCTTGTCTTCTTCCTCCGCAACGCGTTCATGGCCCTCCGCCATACAAACCCGCCGGCCATCCAGGGCATTCCGTTCAGCCAGTGGCAAGAGTTTGGCCGCATCTTCACCGTCGACGGCGTAGACCTCCTCCGCAGCCTGCTCCGTGAGGGACTCAAGGGGTTCGAGTTCTACAGCGGCGACCCTACCAGTGGCAAGGATGCCATGGATGCATTCGCGTCCCTGTTCATGAGCTTGGATCCGGCAACCTTCAATGAAGTGTTTGGCCAGGAACTGCTGCTGGTCGTCAACGCCCTCGACAACAACGGCTCTCTTTTCCACTTCACATATATGCTCTCTGCAAACGAGTCGACCAGCCCGTGCTTGTGCGGCCTGCTGCTCAAGTTCCTTATGGATAGGCTTCCGCAGGTCGGCGAGCCCTCCGGCGTTGTCCTGCTCAAGCTGTTCAAGCAGTGCTTCGCCGCCGTGAACCTGTTCCCGACCGCGAATGAGCCGATCATACTGCCCTACCTGCGCGACATGATTGTGAAGTCGCTTGCCCACGCCAACGACGCGTCAGAGCCCTCCCGCTACTTCGTTTTGCTTCAGTATCTCTTTCGCACCCTCGGCGGCGGCCGCTTCGACTCAATCTACAAAACCGTTCTGCCGCTGCTCCACCATCTCTTGGAGACGCTCAACAAACGGCTGGATGTCGCGCGGAAGGACGAGGAGAAGGACCTCTACTCTGAGCTCTGCTTGACCATGCCTGTGCGCCTGTCGCTTATGGTGCCCCACCTTTCGTTCCTGATGAAGCCCCTCACCCACGCTTTGGCCGCAGAGAGAAACCCGGACCTGGTATCTCAGGGCCTCCGCACGCTCGAGCTTTGTGTCGACAACCTCACCGCTGCATACTTCGATCCCCATATCGAGCCCGTGCTCGCCGAGGTCATGCCGGCGCTATGGAGCCATCTTAAGCCGCTCCCGTACGACCACAAGCTTTCCCACAGTACCCTTCGTGTGCTGGGGAAACTCGGCGGCCGGTCTCGTGCATACCTGACGCCTCCATCCAATTTGAAGGCGATCGCCGCGCTGGACCAGGACATCACGGTTCAGCTGCAGATGGACGTCGATACCGAGGTGCCTGTGCGCATCACCCCCGCTTTAACGGTTGCCCTGCGGATCCTCGAATCCCCCCTAGAGAGCCAGTACCGCCCTGACGCCTTCAGACTCGTCGTCGCGGCACTCAAGAAGTTCGTCCCCAGCTCTCCGGAGGGCCTCACCCCAGAAGCGGTGGAGGCCGCGGTTCGCGGCCACGTAAACGCTGAGGAGTTTGGCGGCGCGCCAGAGCTGCCAGAGTCGAATGACGACCGCGAGGCCCGGAGAATCGAGACGGATCTCGCCGAGCTCATGCTGCGAGGCGTGTTTTCTGCATGCGCAGACCCTGGTTTACGCCCCGAGGCTACAGCTTTGCTCAAGGAGCTGAGCGAACACTTCCTTTTGCTCGAGCTCGGCGAGTTCAATATCGAAAAGCGCCGCGCCCTTCGACCGTTCAACGTCCACGAGCATGAGGGCCAGCTTCATATCGCTCCGCGCACTTTCATCACAGCCATTGTTCATGCTCTCAGCCACTTTATGCCAGGCGTGTCGGATGCTGGCATCCAGGCGATCAGGCACATCGCTGCAACGGGCAGAGAGATCTGTGGAGACTCTGTGGAGGCCCACCGCTACCCTCTCGTGCGTGGCCTGTTTGCCAAGCTCAGCCACTCGTGCTTCGAAGAAGCTTGGTACATCAAACGCGGCGCCGTAACTGGCCTCGGTGTCGTTTTCCGAGAGGTCGCGCTGCCCACGGCCTGGCTCGCCCAGCGCCTTGTCGAGCTTGCTCGCACGCTGTTCTTCGTCATAAAGGATACATCCTCGATAGGCGCGTCCAGCTCCGGAATTGTCCCGAGTGCCGTGTCCCAGGAGGCAGCCGATCTCATGATCTACATCATCTCGCGGCTCGACCATTCGCCCAACGAGCGCTATTTCACGCTCTTCACCGGCTTCCTTGCTTATGAGCTTGAGTCAGCTTGCGACTTCGGGCGGAAGACCGCGCAAAGAGCTCTGCACTATTTGGCGGATCACACTGACCTGGGTCTCAATGAGATCTTGCAAAGAGTCACCGATGTTTTCCTGCAGCCTATTTTCATGAAGCCGCTTCGTGCTCTGCCGTTCCCGATGCAGATCGGGTACATTGATGCGATCAGCTTCTGCCTCGATATGGACAACTCGTTCCTGGTATTCAATGACAAGCTCACGAGGCTGCTTGAAGAAGCGCTTGCTCTTGTCGATGCAGAAGATGAGAGTCTCACCAGCGCCCACAGAGTTTTCGAGTATACCACGTCTCAGCAACTGACAGAGCTCCGCGTGGTTTGCCTTCGACTGCTCGCGCTCTCGATCACTCGATCGGACCATTTGGCCACGCAATATCCCATTTTGAAGGCCAAAATTATCGCAGTGTTCTTCAAAACAATGGCTGCAGGCTCTCCGCCGGCAGTCGACGCTGCATACGACGGGCTCAAGGCCGTGCTCGAGGTGAATCATAAGCTTCCCAAGGAGCTGCTTCAGGCTGGCTTGAAGCCAATACTGCTTCCCCTCAGTGACTATAAGCGTCTGACAGTGAATGTGCTGGACTGCCTAGCACGACTGTTAGAGCTCCTCACGGGTAATTTCAAGGTGGAAATAGGCACAAAGCTGCTAGATCACCTGCGAACGTTTGGAAATCCTCAGCGGCTTGTGCCTCTTTCAAATCGCGTGTTCTATAACGACGAGCATATTGCTATTGGCGTCGCATTGATCAATGTGTTTCATATGCTGCCGCCAACAGCTCACGTCTTTATACCGCAGCTGATCGAGTTGGTGATCCACATTGAGGATACTCTGCGCCGTGCCCAGGTCTCACCCTTCCGGGAGCCTACTGCGAAGTTCTTGAATCGCTATCCTACCGAATCATTCGCATACTTCGCCGACCGACTCATCGATCCTGTGCAGGGGCGCTTCTTTGTCGATATGCTGCGACGGGCGCCAGCTCTAGCAGACTACACTCTAAAGAATCTCGAGGAGCTTTGTGGCCGGATTATGGCGCAGGCGCGTGAGGAAGACCAGTGCGTCGGCATCTGTAATCTCATACATGCCTTACGGGTGATTAAGCCGCCGCGCCATGTTATCATGAATCTCATCAGCAGTATTGGAGACGTTGTACGGGCCACAGCGAGTCTACCGGTCAGTGCGCCCCTTCACCTCAATGTGCCGATGGCGATCACGGAGCTGCAAAATGTTGTGGTCGCTTACCTCGAGGATAAAGGAACGGAGGACAATAACCTCGACGTTGATATCATCGTCACTTTTGTTGACGCCTTGGCCGCAGTGAACGCCGAATTCACTGACACTTTTTCGCTCTACTTCTACGATTCCATCGCGCTGGGCCCCATCCCGGTGAAGAAGTACTGGCTCGATTCTGCAATTGAAGCGGTCACTAGACCCACGCTCCATCCCGAGGCTAAGCGCTACCTCATGCAAGTTGTCAACGTTGTTCTGAGTGAGCACGCTCGTATCCACGGTAGCTTGGAGACCCTAATTGATGCTTGGTTGAAGCGTGTTCATGAGCAAGTTTGGCAGGGTGCCGCGGCCCTCATGCCAGCTGAAGGTACTCCGGCCAATGCTGTCGGCAGTGGACTTGGTACCACCACCTTGGACCACTTCTTCCTCCAGCTGCTAGAAATGTCCGTGCTGCTAGTCCAGCATGCTGCTCCGCAAATCGTCGACGTACGCAAAGATGTGATCAAGTTCGGCTGGCGCTATATTTCGATTGAGGACGCCGTGAGCAAATTGAGCGCTTATGTCTTGGTGAACTATTTTGTTGCTGCTTTTGACACTTTGCCCAAGATTGTGATCCAAATTTATATTGCGCTGCTTAAGACGTCACAGTACGAGGCCAGACCACTGGTCCAGCAGGCCTTGGACGTACTTGCCACCGTGATTAAGCAACGCATAAATGCCGCTCTTTGGGCACGAGCCCCTAGGCGCATTCTTAGCGAAGATGGCAATGGAATTCCCAGTGTGTCGAACGTCTGCTTGTTCATTGCAAGACATGCTAAGCTCTTCTACCCATACCGAGAGCTCTATGTTCAGTTCATTGTAAGTGCTATGGCGAGAATCAGTGTAATGTCGAGCCAAAGCCTAGACGTTGACCTTGCTGAATTACTTGCCAACTGGGAGAGTGAGCGGTATGGGCCTCGTGCAGACGAAAAGGCAGCAGTTTCAGCAGCAGCTAATGAGGAGGATGATAGCGATATGAAAGTTGATGATACGCCTCAAGAAAAAGGAAAAGAGGTGGCTGCTAAAGATACGGAAGTCAAGGAGAGTGAAGATGCTGCTTCGGCTGAGGCCAGTAATACCAAGGCGGCGACGCATGAGTTGAAAGAGAAGGAGAAAGAGCTCAAGGTGGAAAGGAACAGCGCAAAGTATGAAGTACCGCATAAATTGCGCGAGGCTGTTATCACCTATCTTGTAAGATTCATCACGGCTCAGTCTCCGCGCGCTAGAGACCACAGACAGTCTCAGCGTGTACTTGCTGCCCTTGATACCCTTCTTGAGTACTGGACGGACGTTGAAGTGCAGCTTCATTTCTTTGATCGTGTCCTAATGCAGACAGACTTCTCAACCCCGCAACCCACACTGGCAGCTGCCGTCGATGCCCTGGCGGTTGTAAGATTGGCACTTAAGCACAAGACCAAAGAATGGGTCACCGAGCACATGGAAGAATTGGTTGCGCTTTTGGAGAAAGCTATTCAAAGCCCCGTTCCCCAGGTTCACGAGGCTCTGAAGCCGGTATTGAAAATTGTCCTCGAAGCTGATCCTGATGAGACCATGCTCCGAGTGGTGGTGACCAGCGTCTCTGACCACTTAAATCCTCCCGCTGCTACTCGTACTGTTCGCACTGGTCAGACAGCTAGTCCCTCCCAGGCTCCTAGAAATGTGTGGGTTACTCTAGCCACCGTAGCCATGGATGCTAAGCCAAGTTGCCTGGATGAGCTGATGCCACAGCTAATAAAAGCGCTGTCACGAATGGCAAAGGATCGAGTGGAAGGTTCAACTGAGGTCAACGCGACTCAGCTCATTCAGGGCCTGGGACTAGTGGCCTCGAGAGTTACGCACTTGGGCGAGCACAGGAGACCGTTCCTTTCACTCGTTGCAAATCTGGTGGAGCGCGTGCCGGACAAAAGTATTGGCGAATATATCCTTAGCCTTGTTCGGGGATGGGTTTTTAACAATGATGGCATCCCGGGGTTCAAGGAGAATGCCGCGTTGCTGCACAAGCTACTGGCTTACAGTGAATCCCAGCTTGCGAAGCAATACTTTGACATCATAATTGAGGTGTTTGTCAACCCGAAGCTCAAAAGCACAGAGTTGCCGTCTCGCCTTGAACAGCCATTCTTGATTGGTTGTACATCATCCAAGCCGGAAGTCCGTGAGCCTTTACTGAAACTGCTAGACAACTCAATCGATCGCACAGTGGCAAAGCGGCTAATTTATGTTCTTACAGAACAGAACTGGGAGCCCCTCGCTGATCATAACTGGCTTTGCCAGGCTCTGCAATTAGTGCTGTCACCATATAAGCGTGGATCGACACTCAAAGCAGACATCCCTATAGGCTTTTCACCCGTCTCTGTGCTGAGGTATTCACAGCGCACCGGTAGTGAGGTTATGGACACAGATCCGCGAGAGGGTATCCACGACTTTGTCGGGCGGCGCCTCAAGTTCTTGAGTAATCTTGAAGCGACTCCGGCAGAGGACTTCATAAACCCACTTCGATCTCTTCTATTTGAAGACCCTGAGCTGGTTCACGAGACGTGGCTCTCGACATTCCCGGCGATATACACTCGATTTGCCGAAAAGCAGCGCCACGAGCTTGTGCAAGGTATTGTGACGCTGTTGACTCGGGAGTACCACTTGAGACAGGCCGACAAGCGCCCCAATGTCATTCAAACCTTACTCACAGGACTTTCAACTGCTGGCGAGCAGGTTCCGCCACAGCTTGCTAAGTATCTGGCAACGAATTATGATGCTTGGTACACGGCGATACAGATCTGTGAGAATATAAGGTCAAACCCCAGATCAGAAAGCCCCCGGGTTGCTGAGACCAATGATGATGCGCTAACAGAGCTCTATGCTGCTCTGGGCGAGGATGATCATTTCTATGGACTTTGGCGAACGCGGTCCAAGTTCCAGATTACGTCCGCGGCATTGTCTTACGAGCAAATAGGCATGTGGGATAGAGCCATGCAACTCCACGAAACGGCTCAAGTGCGAGCCCGCTCTGGTGTGCTGCCGTTCGGCGAGTCGGAGTATGGATTGTGGGAGGACCACTGGATTCTTTGTGCCGAAAAGCTACAACACTGGGAGATCCTTACAGACATCGCGAAGCATGAAGGGTTTACCGATTTGTTACTTGAATGCCAGTGGCGGCTTTCGGATTGGCTGGCCGATCGCGACGGGCTCGAGACCACCATAAAGACAGTTATGGATGTTCCCACCCCGCGGCGACAGGTGTTTCACACTTTCTTGACACTGCAAAGTTTCGCTCAGAAGACCAACACGTTGCAGCAGTTGAGCCAGGATGTTGACGAAGGACTGCAACTGTCTCTGCGCAGCTGGCACGCGCTTCCAAAGCGGGTTACCAACGCCCATGTACCCCTACTTCACGAGTTCCAGCAGTACATGGAATTTATCGAGGCGATGCAAGTTTATACGTCGTTGCAAGCTACGACGGCACTCAATCTCGAAGCCAAGAGCCAGGAGCTGAAAGGAGTCATGCAAGCATGGCACGATAGACTGCCCAATACTTGGGACGACATTAATCTGTGGGGCGATCTTGCGGCTTGGCGCCAGCATGTATTTGGTGTCATCAATCGCGTGTACCTGCCGCTGATTCCGCAGCTGCAGGCCTCTCAAGGCGCGAATGGCAGCGGCAACAACTCAGCGGCATACCGAGGATACCATGAGATCGCATGGACGATCAACCGATTTGCGCACGTTGCCAGGAAACAGAACTTACCGGATGTGTGCATCACCCAGCTGTCTAAGATCTACACCCTGCCCAATATCGAGATCCAGGAGGCATTCTTGAAGCTTCGCGAGCAGGCGAAGTGCCATCTACAGAACCCTAACGAGCTTGCGACGGGGCTGGATGTGATATCCAACACCAATCTCGCGTTCTTCGGCAATCCCCAAAAGTCGGAGTTTTTCGCATTGAAAGGAGAGTCACTCGCCAAGCTTGGTCAAGATGAGCATGCGAACTCGGCGTTCTCCACAGCGGTTCAGATCGACGTGTATCTTCCCAAAGCGTGGGCCGCTTGGGGTGAGTTTAACGATCGCCGCTTCAAGGAGAATAAGGAGGACTACGGCTCCGGAGCTGCTGCTGTGGTATGCTATCTGCACGCCGCCGGGCTTTACAAGAACCGCAAGTCGCGGAAGCTGATTGGCCGGCTGTTGTGGCTTATGGCTCTTGATGATACTCAAGGACGCATTTCACAGGCGTTTGAGAACTATAAAGGAGACATTCCGACCTGGTATTGGGTAACCTACATCCCCCAGCTGCTCACTTCGCTGACGCAACGCGAGGCGAAGTTCACCTCCCGCATATTGATCAAGATTGCGAAGGCGTTTCCTCAAGCTCTTCATTTCCATTTGCGAACGGCCCGAGAGGAGTATGTTCTGTTCCACCGGATGCTGCAACGGCGCGAAGCTCAGCAGCAGGCTCAACAGCAGCAGGCTCAGCAACAGGCTCAGCAGCAGGCCCAGAACACGGAGAGCACATCCTCTTCTCCGACCACTGGCGACGCGGTAACAAATGGAGGCTCGAACAGCGGTGCTGCGAATGGACTTGGGACTCCGCAGACTGGATCTATGAGCCCCGTACAGAACTCACAGACCAGCGGCTCACCCGGGAACAATTCCCAGTCGAATGCGGCTGACCATGGTCAGCAACAGTCGCCACAACAACAACAACAGCAGCAGCAGCAGCAGCAGCAGCAGCAGCAACAACAGAAGCAGCAGCAGCAGCAGCAACAGCAGCAGCAGCAGAAGCCTGGCCAGCATCCCTCAGCGGCTCAGAAGCAAACTGGGTCGGCGAGCGGATCGCCTACCATGCAGGCTTGGGACTATGCCGAGGAGATTATGGGGGTTTTGAAAACAGCATACCCACTTCTTGCGCTGTCTTTAGAGACTCTGATTGACCAGATGCATCACCGGTTTAAGGGCGGCAGCGACGAAGACTCGTACCGGCTTGTGGTGGCGCTGCTAAGCGATGCGGTGAATTTCATGGGCCGTCAGCAGTCGCGGGGCGACCAGCGGCTGCCTGCCCAGACCGAGGCCAATGTTGCGAAGTTTGCTGAGACGGTGATTCCCGAGTCGACTCGGCCGCAGTTCAAGGCCGACTTTGTGACGCAACCCCCGACGCTCGACACGTACGTTTCGCGGCTGCGGCGGTGGCGGGACCGGTTAGAGGCGAAGCTTGATGCGCGGCCGTACCGGTTGAATTTGGAGGCGGTGTCGCCTCCGCTGGGCGAGTTCCATTACCAGAAGTTTGAGGACATTGAAGTGCCAGGCCAGAACATGGAGCTGAAGGATGACAACCACTACTTTTTGAAGATTGGCCGGTTTGTGCCGCACGTGGAGCTTGTGCGGAGCTACTCGATCTGCTACAAGCGGATCACGATCCACGCAACCGACGGGTCGTACCACCCGTTTGCGGTGCAGTATCCCGTGTCGCGGAACTGTCGGCGCGAGGAGCGGATGACGCAAGTGTTCAAGATTCTGAACTCGGTGCTGCTGCGGCGGACCGAGGCGCGGCGGCGGAACCTGCAGTTCACGCTGCCGAATGCGATTCCGCTGAACAGCCACATCCGTCTTGTGCAGGACGATCCGCACTACACGTCGTTCTACCAGATCTACGAGCAGTACTGCCGGCGGAAGAAGCAGTCGCGGGATGCGCCGGTGGACTTCACGGTTGAGCAGATGCGGGTTGCGCACGACCCCGCGCTGCCGAAGCCGGACATGACGTCGACGAACATTGAGATTTTGGCGGCGATCCAGGCGAAGTTTGTGCCGCAGACGATCATGCGGGACTTCTTTATTGAGCAGTACCGGACGTACGAGGACTTCTGGCTGTTCCGCAAGCAGTTTGCGCAGCAGTATGCGGGGGTGTCGTTCATGACGGTGATGATGAGCGTGAACAACCGGTACCCGTACAAGTTTTTGGTGAATTCCGCGACCGGGAACGTGTGGGCGACGGACATGGCGCCGATTCTGCCGCAGATGAAGACGAATCCGACGTATTTGAGCGGCGAGCCCGTGGCGTTCCGGCTGACGCCGAACATTCAGACGACGATGGGCCAGACGGTGATTGAGGGAGTGTTTGCGCCCGCGATGATGGTTGTTGCGCGCGGGGTGAGCGAGTCCGAGTTTGATCTGCAGGCGTTTTTGCCAGTGTTTGTGCGGGATGAGGTGGTTGCGTACTTCACGCAGCTGCTGCACGGGCAGCACCGGCCGCCGAAGGGGTCTGCGGCGGAGCAGCAGATGTTCGACATCATCAACTCGAATGTGGAGTCGATTTCGCGGCGCGCGGGCTCGCTGGCGCAGATCAGCAACTCGAACCCGGTCGCGAACCAGACGGCGCTTGACCTGATTGCGCTGGCGGTGAATCCGCGGAGCCTGGCCACGACCACGGACCTGCTGTGGATGCCCTACTATTAGTCCTACCCCGCCCACTTCCGGCCACGACCGGCCCACCAGTTCACAAACGCTACTGCTTGCGCTACTATCGCACGACTAGACTAGCCATTTGTTGTATTGTGCCACCTTTATTTTGTGTGCCTGTTTATTTGTGCCTGTTTATTTGTGCCTGTTTATATTGTAACCATACTAATAATTACAGCCCTCTACTTTGCTGGAACAACCCAGCGAGCGGTATCTTACCTGGAAGCTCGGTTTGAAAACGTGTTTGAGCTATGTACGGTAAGTCTATGCGTTCTTCCACTGATACACCAGGTTTGGCCAGCACGCGAGGGTGCCGAGCAGGCCTACCCACCCCTCGTTGAAGACGCCGGTGTAGGTCGACCAGTGGTATGTGAGGGGCGCCCAGGCCACGTTGACGAAGAGGTTGCGGAGGTTGACGGGCCGGCGCAGCACGTAGCGGTAGTAGGGCGCGCGGAGGATCTCGATCACGACGTGCACGGCCCAGAACATGCACGAGACGACCCACAGGTCGTTCTGGCGGGCGGTGCTGAGCGGGAGCACGCCCTTGCCGCCGAGATACGCGAGGTCCTCGAGGACCTGGTAGAAGACCCCGCACACCGCCTGCACGTAGTCGCCCCACCGGTCGAGGGTGTCCGGGTTCTTGTTGTCGAGCAGGAGATCGAGCGCCCACTCGATAGTGTGGGGCGTGTTGACCATGCGGTTGAAGGTGCGGAAGTCGCTGATGGCGCCGCTGAGCGCGGCCAGCTTCGACGACCCGACAAGAAACGCAATCAGTTTTGCCGGGTACCCGATCGACGCGAGCAGGCGGTCCTGAACCGCCGAAATCTTGGGGTCAATCGTGCGCAAAACCTGGCGGAACACGTAGAGGCGGCGGTAGATGCCGATCACGCACGCATTGCGGCCGCGCGGCGAGCTGGACGGCGTGCTGGACGGCGTGCCGGGCGGCGCGGCCTTCGACTCGGCAGCCGCGGCAGGCTTCTTCTCGTCAATGGCATCGACGGCGTCGACAACATCCTTGTACTTGTTTTTGCTGTCCTGGAGGCTCCGCTTCTTTGCGCCGCTTGCCGTCATTGTCCACACTACACGAGCGCTATGTGCGCGCGAATCCCGCGACTACCCCGGGGGTTTATATGGGCGTTTTGGCGTATCGAGAGGCCCGGGGCAGGGGTCGCGCTGGACGTGGCCGAAGTGGGTAGGGGACGGCTATCCGCCAGCCGAGGGCTGAAACCCCGCATCGTGAGTCGAGTGCCGAGTGAGCGGTTCGCGAAAAAAATGGGAAGCCGGGGGCAGGGGTGGTATGGGCGGCCGTTGATACGCCAGCCGTACGCCAGCCGTACGCCAACCGTTGCTCGGCGGTTAAGAGGTCGGGCTGAGACGGGCCATCATGCCTTTATTATGATTGTAGCCGTTGATATTGTAGTTGATATGATCTGGTGGTGATAACGTAGTGGTGAGTGGTGGTGATAATGTAGTGAGTGGTGGTGACAATGCAGCGACAGCAGGAGATAAGGCGCTAAAGAGCGCGACAATTGCATTCGGCTAAATGGGTCCTGGATGAGGCTAGAACTGGAGCACTAACATAGTAGCCCAACGCGGCCCATGCCCAAGTGGAAGAACTGATGGTAAGACTGTTGAATTAGAATAAATAAATAAATAGATCGCTTAGGGAAAGGAGTTATTGTCTAGTGAGCGGCCACGTCGGTGAGCCACGGGTGGGCGAGCGCCTCCTGAGCGGTGATGCGCTGGGCCGGGTCCAGCGTCATCAGCCGGGAGATTAGGTCGACAAAGCCGTCCCAGTACCGCTTCTCGCGGTTGTACGGGGCGTAGGACTGCACGAGCTGCTGGACGGTCCTCATCTTGTGGATCTTCTCGACGCGGGTCGGGTCCGGCGCCCGCAGCTTGGGCCACACGCGCTCGACCAGGTCGGCGTTCGGCCCGCCCAGCGCCTTCATCAGCATGTCTGCCGGGAACGACGTGTCGAGCGTCTTCTCCATCATGTGGAGGTGCTCGAGGTTGTCGCGGGTCTCGAACAGCACGCGGCCCGTGCACAGCTCGACGAGCAGGCAGCCCACCGACCACAGGTCGCAGGCAAAGCTCCAGCCCGTGCCGAAGATGATTTCCGGCGCGCGGTAGTGTCGGGTCGACACGACGCTCGAGTGGTACTCGTCGTCGAACACGGCCGAGCCGAAGTCGATCAGCGTGATGTCGGTGTTGCGGAGCTCGCGGCGCGGCGTGGCCGCGGCGCGGCTGTTGCGCCGGTACACGCCCATGGTGTAGGTGCTGCTCGACAGCAGCACATTCTCGGGCTTCAGGTCGGTGTGCACGAGCCCGAGGGCGTGGATGAACGCGACGGACGTGAGCAGTTGCTTGGCGAAGCTCGCGATGTGCGGGCCTGGGAACGGCAGGAACGAGTTCTCCTTGAGGAAGTCGTACACAGAAATGTCCAGCAGATCTGTCACAATGCACACATGGTTGCGGTAGTCGAAGCACTCGGTCATCCGGATCACGCTGTTCTGGCTCACGGGGTCGTACCCGGACAGCATGGTGAGCACGCGCAGCTCGATCTTCGACGCGTCGCGGTACTTCGGCACGGCGCGGATGATCTTGATCGCGCAGTAGCACCGCGTGCGCTCGTCCCACGCCTGGGCAACCTTGCCAAACGTGCCCTGGCCAAGCAGCTTCACAATCACGTACCGCCCGGCAAACCGCTCGCCCTCCCGCACGTTGTAGTGCCCGCCGTCGTCGTCGCACGGGCCCTCGAGCGGCGACGCGTCGACAACCTTCGGCAGCGCCACCTCGTGCGGCTTCGCAACCTTGCGCGGGCGCGCCGCCACGGGCATCGTGCGCGCGTGCGCCTTCGCCTT
>JAKTRO010000120.1:0-17782 GCA_030579755.1 Entelexis gropengiesseri | reverse complement strand
GGCGACCCACCGCGCGAGCCAGCCGTCGTTGCCGGCGCCGGCGGCGCGCAGCTTCTCGAGCTCCGGCGCGCGGGCCGAATAAATAGTCGCGAGGTCAGCCTGGGCGGCGGTGATCTCGATGCACTGCGCGCTGAGGGTGATCGTCGAGCGCGCCGCCACGGGGTCGTCGAGCAGGTACACGTCCTCAAACAGGTACCGCAGCACCGACAGCGAGAGCTCGCGCGACGCCGCGCCGCGCGTCCACAGCTCGAGCAGCTGCGCGTCCATGTCGACCCAGCCGTCGGTGGGCGCGACGTCGCCGGCCTCGGCGGACACGCGCGTGTCGAGGCCCCACACGCGCTTCGCTACCGACACCCACAGGTACGCGATTTTCTCGCGGATGTAGTGCGGGTCCGGGTCCTGGACCATCAGCGCGAGCTGGGCAATCCACTCGCGCACAGCCAGCCGCCGCGTGTCGTCGAACAGCGTAAACTGGTACGACACGGCGGCCTCGAGCAGCGTGAGCCCGAAGTGTCGCACGAACCCGCTCGGCGGCTGCCCGTCGGCGGTCTCGGTGTTCAGCGTCCAGCCAATCAGCGCCGCGTCGTCCCGCGCCTTCAGCGTCTCGAGAAACTCCTGGGCCTCGTGGCGCGCCGCCGACGGCGAGCCCGGATTGTGCACCGTGTCCAGCGCGGCCGTGATCTGCGCGATGCCGGCCCTGTCCAAGTCCATTCTGCAGCAGGGAGGGGTGCGCGCACTAGACTAGTCAAAGGGCTATGTGGTTTTTTTTTTTGGCGCGTTGGGGACCGGAACACAGCGGTTTAGGTGTCGCGGAACCAAATCAAAACACTGGGCCCTCGTATAATGTGGTGCTGATGCGTGGGCGGTGACTAACAAAGGCTGCTGAGGCTTTGAGGGCGCGCCACGTAAGCAATGCGACCGTTGGGAGCGAGGGCCCCCAGATCCCCCGTTCAAATGCCGCCGCCGCGCTTCACCCAACCCCGACCCCGGACCCCGGACCCCAGACCCTTTGGGTTGGGAAAGGCGGTGGAGATCGCGATTGATCGTTAGACTTGGAGCGGTTTATAGTGGTGCATTTACGGTGGTGCAATTATGTACGTGCGTTTATGTACGTGCGTTAATGTACCTGCCGTCATGGTAGTGCTGTAAATGTGATGCTGGTGGAAGGCTCACAGTTTGATGACCTGGCGTATGACCTTCGCGTCCGCCAGCTCGTCGAATCCCTCATTGATGTCGTCGAGCGTGATGATCTTCGATAGCAGCTTGTCCACCGGTAGCCGGCCCTCCTGGAACAGCGCAATGTAGCGCGGGATGTCGCGGGTCGGAACAGCGCTGCCCATGTAGCTGCCCATCAGCTTGCGCTCCTGGGCGACCATCGATGCAATGTTGATGCCGAGCTTTGCCGCGTCGGGGGGCAGGCCCGCCGTGGTCGTCGACCCGCCAACCCGCGTCATCTTCACCGCAGATTCCAGCGCCTGGATGACGCCGGCCGTCTCGATCGCGTGGTGTACCCCGCCGCCGCTGATTTCGTGTACTTTGGCAACGGCATCTGGGTCCAGCGCATTCACCGTGTGCGTCGCGCCCATTGTGCGGGCCTGCGCCAGCTTCTCGTTGTTCACGTCTACAGCGATGATCTTCGACGCGCCCGCCGCATATGCTCCCATGACCGCCGAGAGCCCGACCCCGCCAAGGCCGATCACAGCCACCGCGTCGCCAAGCTTGACCTGCGCCGTGTTCAGGGCCGCGCCCACGCCGGTCATCACGGCACACCCAAAAAGCGCCGCGTGCTCGAAGGGCAGGTCCTTGGGAATCTTAACAATCGAATCCGGCGACACAACCGCATGCGTGGCGAATGCGCTGTCACCGATGTGGTGGTGCACGGGGTGGCCGTGCTCGTCAGACAGGCGGATCGAGCCGTCGATCAGCGTGCCGGCCGCGTTGGCCTTGGCACCTTTCTCGCACAGCGCGGGGCGGCCAACACTGCACGGAAGACAGTGCCCACAGTTTGGAATGAACTGCAACACAACATGGTCGCCGGGCTTGATCCGGTCGCTCGGCACTTGCGACCCAACCTCCAGCACCTCACCCGCAGCCTCGTGCCCGAGCGCCATGGGCATAGGCCGCTGCCGCGAGCCATTGATCACCGACAGGTCGCTGTGACACAGGCTGGCGGCACGGATCCGCAGCAGCACCGCCGTTGGCTCGGGGCTGGCCAAATGCAGCGTCTCAATCTTCAGAGGCTTCGACTTGGCATACGGGCGGGGTAAACCCATTTCGCGGAGCACAGCAGCCTGTGCTGTGACATATTTCTTGACAGGTTTGAGTGCGGCGGAAGTAGACATGCTGCTCCAAGGCCCGCGGCGCGCACCCCGCTTTATGGGGTCGGCCACGCATCAGGTGATCGAGTATCTCTATGCGGGTTCCATGCGTGAGTTCCGTGCGTGTTTTGTGCGGATTTCGCATGGGATTCATGCAGGCCTTCTGCGAGTCCGATCCGGACCACGCGGTGTGGCTGTCAATTCCGGGCGTCACATAAGCGGGATAAGTTAAAGACTAGTGTAAACATTTGTTCAGCCTCTCAAAGATGGCGTCAACCAATTGGGCTTGATGGATCCTACTGCACACGACTCAGTCTCTGATGGATCACGAACGCCGTGACAAGATACAGTGATGCCACAAGCGGGAAAACGATGCTGACGATTCCGAATACCAGCTTGCGCTCGGAATGGGGATTGGCTTTCTTCCGTGTCCAAACACAAAAGCACCCCATCGCAAATAGAGTAACAGTTGTAAAGCTGGTGGCGATCAGGCCCTTCTTCACGCTTCAAACGTCTCTGGCCACCACAGCTTTCTGCTCGAGATCGTCGTCCATTTCGGGGGAAATGCCAAGGCCGGTCGACATCGAAGAACGGTTCGTTCGCGGTGGAGACAGGCTGAGTGTCTTTCTCTTGTTTCAATTCGTTCGTGTTTCAATTCGCTCGTTCTGGGATTGTGGGACGATGGGGGAATTGAGCGGTGCGTGGTCGTGCGACATGGGAAGACATCTGTGCGATGAAGTCATGTGGGTTCGTGGAGATATGCAAGGTACATAACGTGACCAAGTGGTATTGAAGCTGCAGAAGCTTGCACTACAGCGGGATGCACTTGCACACAATGTGCAGGAGATTTTGAGCAATAATGTTTACGGATTACTTGTATAACGATAAAACCTCAGTACCTGTGAAGAGCCTCGACCTCTGACCCTCAGATTAAATATAGCCCGGCAAAGATGGCGGTGACCTTGATGGCATTGGCAATTTGAGCCCTTTAGATCATACCGCGCCCGCCTGCTACGCACGGCTCAGTCTCTGATAAATCATATACACCGGGATAAGACACAGCCATGCCGCACACAGAAAGCTGAGGACCCCAAATGTCAGCTTGCGCCCGGAGTGGGGTTTGGCTTTCTTCCATTCTCGAATGAAAAGACGCCCCATCACAAACAGACATGCGATCGTACTACTGGTGGCTACCAGGCTCTTGTTCTTCCATTCAATAATAGGAACGGCACACATCGTGGATAGACTAACGATCATGACGACAGTGGCCAAAGGGCCCGATGCACTCTGCTGCGCACGACTCACCATCCGATAAATCATGCACAGGTTCAGCAATGCCGTACACGGTAGTGCGATGCTGAAAATCCCAAAAACCAGCTTGCGCTCGGAGTGGGGTTCGGCTTTCTTCCATTCTTGAATGGAGAAAATCCCCATCACCAACAAACAAGCGGTCGCACAAGTGGTGGCTACCCCGCTCTCGAGCCAATCGGCAAGTGGGTCCGATGCATCCTGCTGCGCGCGCTTCGGTCTCCGATATATCAGGTACACCGGTATAAGGCACAGCAATGCCGTACATAGCAGTACAAAGCTGAGGATCCCAAATGTCAGCTTGCGCTCAGAGTGGGGCTCGGCTTGCTTCCACGTCGCAACACAAAAGTATCCCGCTGCAAGTAGGGATACGGTCGTAAGAGCGGTATGTGTCAGGCCCGTCTTGAATCTTCGGATATCTCTGGCTACCGTAGCTTCCTGCTCGAGATCGTCGCCAATACGCTTGGGGGAGACATCATTGCTGGGCAGTTGAACATCCAAGAACGCTCTATGCTCCGCGGAGACAGATTGAGTGTCTTTCTCTAGTTTCGATTCGCTCATTCTGGGATTGTGGGATGATGGGGGGAATGAGCGGCGCGGTGCTGGGCTTGTTGTGCCAGGAGGTCATGTGGTTTCTGTTCTTGGAGATATACATAACGTCACCAAGTAACGCCGGAGCTGGGCACCATCAGGCATGAGCAGAAGCTGGAGTAACCGCTGGCTGCACTCCTAAACAGTGCAGGAGATTTTGAAAACATTTGCAAGATCTCCAGATGCCACCAATGATGTGTGAAGATTACGTGTGTAACGGTAAGACCGGACTAACTAGGTACCAGTAAAGTAGTCTCGACCTCTGAGCCTGACTAACGGGTCACCACCACTACCACCACCACCGCCTCCTAAAACCACCGAAAAACCGCCTGCAGCCACACCAGCCATGGAGAAATTCACGGTTAGAGATGTGGTCGAGATCCCTAAAATGGGTCTCAAGGCTATGAAGCTCCACCATGGCCCGACTAATCTCACCCACCTGCATGTCCAGCGCAAGGGCGACGCTAACCGCGTGTTCTCGCTGGCATTCAAGACCAACGCACCAGACAAAACTGGTGTACCGCACATCCTGGAGCACACAACTCTATGCGGATCAGAAAAGTACCCGGTGCGTGATCCGTTTTTCAAAATGCTCACGCGCTCGCTCGCTAACTTCATGAACGCCATGACGGCGTTCGACTACACGTACTACCCGTTCGCCACCACTAATAAGGCCGACTTCGCCAACCTCCAGAAGGTTTACATGGACAGCGTCTTTGCACCCTTGCTCAAGGAGCAGGACTTTCTGCAGGAGGGCTGGCGCCTCGAGCCGGCCGAGCTCGCCAAAGAAGACAGCCCGCTGATCTTCAAGGGGGTGGTGTACAACGAAATGAAGGGCCAGATGTCGATCCCGGCGTACCAGCATTACATGTCGTGGTACATGGCGCTGTACCCATCGATGCAGTACTCGGCCGGCGACCCCATCCACATTCCCGAGCTCAAATATGAAGATCTCGTGCGTTTCCACCGCGAGCACTACCACCCGAGCAACTGCTTCACGTTCAGCTATGGCGACTTTGATGCCGAGGAGGCGGTTGCGCCGCTCAATGAGTACCTGGACCGGGCCCAGCCGCACCCTGCTGCAGCCAAAGAGATTCCTCAGCCAATTGAGCTGGCCGAGACGAAGCGCGTTACGGCTCTTGGCTCGCTGGACCCAATGTTCGACGAGAACCGCCAGCACAAAGTTTCTCTGACATGGTACGTGGGCCCCACATCGGACCTTACACACACGCTGGTCTGGCGGGTGCTGGCGCTGCTGCTCACCGACGGGCATGCCGCGCCGCTCTACCAGGCGCTTATTGACGCGGGAATCGGCTCAGAGTTCACGGTGAACACCGGGTTTGAAGAAACGCCGGCGAAGCTGCTGTTCACGATTGGCCTTCAGGGAATCGAGGAGTCCAAAATCCCCGTGTTTAAGGAGGCCGTCTTCACCACAATCGAAAGCATCATCAAATCAGGCTTCCCTAGTGACCGCGTAGCAGCCCTGCTCCATCAGGCGGAGTTCGGCGACCGCGAGGTCGACGCTCACTATGGCATGAATGTGCTCGAAAAGGTGGTGTCGCGGGCGTTCCACCCCAACGGCGATGTGATGGAGGTGCTCGACAACGAGAAGCTGCTTTCGAAGTTCAAGGCTAAGCTCGCTGCGTCGCCGCAGCTGTTCCAGCAAGAGCTTGCCGCGACGGTGGGTCGCGACCACCCGTACTTTGAGTATGTCATGTCGCCAAGTCCGACGTTCGAGGCAGACCGGGCGGCTGCCGAGGAGAAGCTGCTGGCCGAGAAGGTCGCGTCGCTGTCGACCGAGGCCAAGACCGAGGCCATCGAGAAAGCGCGTCTTTTAGAAGAGGCCGCCCAGCAGCCGCAGAACCTCGAGGTGCTGCCTACGGTGACAATGTACGACATCTCGCCCGACGTGCGCACGTACCCAGTGCAGCATGAGACTGTCAACGGGGTCGAGCAGCTCACGCGCGAGACCGGCACCCAGGGCATTTCGTACTTACGCATCCTGCGCGACCTGTCCTCGCTCCCCAAGGAGCTGGTGCCCTATGTGCTGTTGTACGTCGATGCACTGACGAATGTGGGTACGTCGAAGCACTCGATGGCCGAGCTCGAGGACCTGGTGAAGCTGAACACGGGCAACATCCGCTCCACTGCTGGGGTCAGATCATGGGGAAATCTTGAGCTTGCGTACGCCGCCAGCGCCCTAGACACCAAGCTGCCAAAAATGTACGAACTACTTACTGAGCTGGTGAGCTCTCCGCAGCTTGACAACATCAGCAAGCTCAAGGTGATCCTTGACTCGAGCGCGGCGAACATCACGAACTCGCTGTCGCAGAGTGGCCACCGCTACGCAGTTAGCCGCGCCAGCTCTGCGTTCAGCGAGCGCAAAGCCGCTGAAGACCAGCTCTCCGGGTTCTCCTTCGTCAAGCTCGTGCAGGATCTCGCGGGCAAGGATGAGACCGATCTGCAAACAGACCTTTTGCCGAAGCTTGCCGATATCCATGCCCAGCCGTGGTCCGTGCGCGCTATCGGTTTGACCCACTCGCCCACTTCGAGTGTCCATCGCACGCATGAGCAGCAGCTGAGCCAGTTCCTCATTAGCGTCAATGCCACGCCGGCGCCAGCTGCGCCTGACGTGGCCACTCTGTATAGCACTGAGAAACCGTTTGCCGGCAAATGGGGTCTTACACCGAACAATACCATGGTTTCACTGCCCTCGTTCCAGGTCTCGCATGTCGGTGCTGCGGTGCGCGGCAGCGACCTGGGTCTCGCCCACGAGGATAGTGCGGCTCTGCAAGTGCTTGCGAACCTAGTTACCCATCGCCATTTGCACACTGAAATCCGCGAAAAAGGAGGCGCATATGGCGGCGGCGCGAGCTACAATGCGGTGGATGGACTGTTCACCATGTTCTCGTACCGAGACCCCACTCCAGAGAACACGCTGAGTGTGATGCGGAACGCCGGCCGCTGGGCCTCCGAGCACAAGTTCTCTGAACAGGATGTTCAAGAGGGCAAAATAGGCATTTTTCAGTCGATTGATAGCCCGATCAGCCCGCGGAGCGAGATCAGCGAGCACCTGGGTCTCAAGTTTAAGGACGAACGCCAGCAGCGCCGCAAGAATTTGCTGGCGGTGAAGCCAGCTGACCTGAACCGTGTGGCCGAGAAGTATTTGAAGGCTGCTTTCGAGTCTCCTGAGGCGAATGCCATGTGCGTTATCGGGCCTGGATCCAAGCCAGATGGTTGGTCCAGCATCGATCTCTAGAGGCACTGAGAAAAAAAAGTAATTCGGGAAATCGAATATCCATGTACATATAGCGCATAACTCTACGGACCAGTTCTTTATTGTGTTCCCCATTCGTACCCCAGTTTTCCGCACTTCCCCACTCACGCAGACCCGCTGCTGCGTGGAGTCGCTGCTGCGTCTGCTGCTGACGTCGACCTCGCTTGTGGATAAGGCAGAAATCTCCAGGGCACGGGGTATGTGCAAGCGGCACCCACAACTCAGATCTCCACCGATATTTGATCCCCGCTGAACGATGCCAGTGGCTGCCACCAAGATCAACCAGGAGTTAGTGGACTGGGCCCTTGCGAACCTGTCCAACATCCCAGAACATGAGGACAGGGAGTACTACGCGCGCAAGATCAGCGGCATGCTCGTGATCCCGCCCGCCAGCTCGTACCTCGACATGCAGGTGATCAAGCAGAAGGCCCGGGACTACTACGACCTGAGGCTATCGGACTTCGGCTCAATCGAGGAGTTCATTGAAGAGCGGCATCGTCTTGTTAAGGGTATGCTCGGCGGCGCGAAGGAGAAGGCGTACATAGAACCCCCCGTCTACTTCAATTACGGCTACAATGTGTCGGTCGGCGACTACTTTTTCGCCAACTTCAACTGCACGTTCCTCGACTGGTCGATCATCCGCATCGGAAACCATGTAGCAATGGGCCCTAACTGCACGCTTACCACTGTGAACCATCCGCTGGACAGCGAAGACCGGCGAAACCTCGGCCTGTATGCGTTCCCGATCGTGATTGAGGACGATGTGTGGATTGGCGCCAATGTGACGATTCTTTCGGGAGTGACGATTGGCAAAGGATCCGTGATTGCGGCGGGCTCGCTTGTGACGCGTGACATCCCCGCCCATGTCGTTGCCGCCGGCTCGCCTGCGGGCGTCCGGTCGAAGGCCGAAGACCCGAAGCCTGCCAGCGAGGGCGTCCAGGGTGCTCCCATCTGAGTCAAACAAAGTAGATCGAGCGCAAATAAATAGTACAAACCTTTTACACAGTAATTGATGAAACGAGTTTACAGATAGAACTTGCGCTTCTCCTTGTCCATGCGCGGCTGGTGCTCGAACTCAACCTCGTCACGGATGCCCCGCTGCAAGCGCCGCAGGCGGAGCGTGAATTGCGGGCCCAGCTCCTGCAGCCCAACGCGCTCCTCGTTCTTGAACTTGTACCGGTGCCGCCTGAAAAATATGAAGTCGCGCTGGTTATGCAGAGTCACGACCTGGCGGCCCTGGAATTCAGGCTGCTGTGGGAACAGCGACTGGAACAGACGGCCAACCGTCTTGCCGAGGCGCGTGCTGAAATTGTTGAGAATGAGCTCGGGTATGTGGCCCGTGGCGCGGCCGTGCCGCTCAAGGCTCTTGGGCATGATGAGGCTCGAGATGCTGAAGTAGAAAGTGGGGCCCTCGGGGAGATGGATCAGCGTGAGCCCGTTCACGGCATGCTTGTCTTCGTTAACAACGATCATGTCGGTGTACCCGCGCTCGGCACAAAGCTCGGCCATCCGCGGGATCTCGAACTGCTCTTTGCGCTTGAAAAACTCGGAATTGGGAATGATGTCGAGAAGCAGGTCTGCGAACTCGTAGGCTTGTCTTCGCGGCTGCTTGCTGGTGGTAATAAAAACTTTCGGCATCACTCCCTCCTTGAAATAGGTGTCGAACTCGTCGCCGTCGATCTCTGCGCCCACTGTATCGTCAAAAACCCGTTTCGACTCGATTGTGTCTGGCACATTGGTTGCCAATCGCTCTTCCTTCAATGCGGGATCGGCTGCCTCCTGGCGGGCGCGCTTCTGCCGCATTTCGTGGCGTTCCTTGTTGACAGTGTGCTTAACTTTGGACAAGATGCGGGCCCGCCGCATCTTGTTGCGAATGCTCGAGACCTGGGCTTTAGTGATGGCCATGGTCCTCGTATGCACACTTCCACAATTTTTTTGTTGGGCGAAGTATTTCCAGGGTACGGTTACCAATACACTGAACTCGCACCACTACCACCACACCACCACCAACACCACCTGGGATCCATCTCGCTAGCGGGCGGAGGACTAAGAGTCGCGTGGCTACTACCTCTCTTCTGCACCTTTGCTGCAAGGCCCTGGAGCCTGGCTCAGATAAACAAGTCCCAAAGGCTGGCTCCGGAGTGCGTGACCCAACAACGGTTTTGGGCACAGACTATCTCATCCACGGAACAGGGTTGTGTTTGTCTCCCCCTCCAACTTCCTATTCTCCCTAGCGGGATCAACCCGATACGAATCTCCGTTAGGACTCGCCAAAGATGCTCTCAATTCTCGGGAGACAGCTGCGTTTGGCAAACGGGGCCGCCATTGGCAATCGAATCGCCCAAACCATCGGTCGCGCCCCAGCCCGGGGAATCGCTTTGCACGCTTCGGGGCCGTGGGATCTTTACGACGACATGAGCACAACGCAAGCGGCGCACTTGGACATGACCCTCAAAGGCCATCTTCCGCAGGTCCTGCCCGAGAGGCCCGTAAAGAACGAGCCCGTAGCGCCCGGCTCGCACTTCATCTATTTCAATCATGCATTGCCCGAGGCTGAGCTTGATCCCGACGGATACGATAACCTTCAGGCCCCGCTGAACATCACCGACGACGAGAGCATTGTGCTGCGGCGATGGTACGGGGGCAGCATTGAGTTCAACATTGATAACGAGCTGCGGCTAGGTCAGCCTGCGGTGTGCCACGAGTCAATTGACGACGTGCGCGCGGGCCCGCGCGGGCACCGCGTCAGTGTGACGGTAGCGCGGCACATGAAGAACATTGGCGACCAGGAGTGGGCAATCAAGGAGACCCGGTCCCTTTTCTACCTTGGAACAAAGAGCCGGCTTCTTGAGGACTACAAGCGGCTGAAAACACGGCTGGCGCGCCCGGAATACACGCCGACGTACCGCCACGAGCTCGTGGCATCGCAGGTCCTGCTCTACCGGTACTCTGCGCTGACGTTTAACGCGCACAAAATCCACTTCGATCGGGACTACGCGCGCGAGAACGAAGGGCTAAAGAACGTGATCATGCAGGGGCCGCTGATGGTCACGCTGCTGCTGCGCTGGCTCGGGGATACGGTGCTCGCTGCTTCAGACCGCAAGATCCAGCTGCTGCGGTACCGCAATGTCGCGCCGATTTTCGCAGGGGAGCGTATCGAGCTCGGCGCCGCCCTCATCACCGATAACACCATGGAGGTGTGGATCACAGGTGAGACCGGGCACATTGCAGTGTCTGGGACGCTGGTAGTGAGGTGAACTTTAGGCTGGGGCTAGCGCGAGAGACGGCACACGTGGCTCTCAAGCGTGTAGTACGGTTGCAGCTCGTCTTCTAGGCGGGCCCATTTCGCCAACTTTTCCTCGCGCTTATTTCCCTCATCCTTAGGATCGAGGTCTACGATCCAGCATGCGTACCCAGAATCCGGCGCATGCTCAATTAGCACCGTACAGTCGCGGAGCGACATTAGATCAAAAAGCCTTTTCTCAATTAGCAGCTCGGCCTGCCAGTGCGCGAGCTGGTCGAGCAGGTCGATTGAGAGGAGAAGCTGCGTACACTGCTCCACGTGAGAGCCGAGGGCAGCGTGCTGCATACATAGTTTAACCCCTCCGTAGTCCTTTGCTGCGAGGTCTAAGCTGCACCAGCTCAACTCTTGCTTCCGCATTGTTTTGATCGCGCATGTGCGGCAGGCCACCGCGGCGCGGGGCGCTGCTGGCGATTGGTGAAGCCATTTCGGCTTGAATTCAGCGACAATTTGCGAGCTACCTTTGCCTATCTCGTCAATGCGAAGCGCGCGGCCATACAAAGGGTCCTCAACTGGGATCATTTGGCCCATATATGCGCCTAGCTTGGGCCGCCAGAAATCGTTCCAGTAAGCTGCCACATCGGTGGGCCGTACTCCACGCTTTGACACGCGAATCAGATCGTTTGAGGGGGTTCGAAATAACTTATTTGCACCGCCCTCAGCAACTAGGACGTAGCCCATGGCTGGCTCTCATAGCGCCATGCAGTTCCTAGCGCGATCTGATGCTCACCGGTGTGTCACATGACACTAGTTCGAACCGCTGCGCTCCGCTAATGGTAAGGCAGCCTTTAGGCCAAGTAGTCTGAAGCAATTGACGGTCTAGAAAATCAGTACAACATCTTAGTAGGTTAATAATCGTCGCCACGGCTCAGGACCTCCTTCGCTGTTGGCTTAAGTAGAAGCGTGTGCTCGTACTGCGCCGTGTAGCTGCCCTTGGTATCCATCAGCGGCGGGTAATCCTGTACGATCCCGCTCTTCACCAAGGTGTTGAGTCCCATTAGATACTTCTCTTCGCCAATCTTATCCAGGTAGCGTCTGCAGAACGGCAGTGTGCCGAACGTGTCCTCAATGGTTGTCAACAGGCGCTTGGCACTCTGCACGCGAAGCGGGGTTTTCGGGTAGTGCTCGTTGAGGGCATAGTGCGAGACCTCGCCTTGGTTAATCACGTAGCCGCGGCCGGTGCTGCCGAATGTCTCGATGGCGAACTGCTCGCCTTCCTCCATCTTTGTCTCATCGCCATTGTCGATGATCGGCACGCTCTTGCCGCCGTGGATCACGTACGGATTGATGTTGTGGCCGTTGAGGTTGCGGATGCAGCGCACAGGGTAGGTGCGGCCATTCAATGGTAGCTCAAACGATTCCATAACTTCCTGGACTGCCCCGCCGATGTCACAGAGCCTCACGTCGATGCCTGCCTCCTTGATTCCGGTGTTAGTGGCCTCGCGCACCGCCTGCAGCAGCGGGTCATACACAGGGTCGAACGTCATTGTGAACGCCGAGTCAATGATCCGTCCGTTGACGTGCACGCCGAAATCGACCTTGGTGACATCGCTCTCGCGAAGGACGGTGGTATCTCCCTTGTTGGGCGTCCAGTGCGCTGCGCAGTCGTTAACTGACAACCCGGTGGGGAAGCCCGTGCCGGCCTCTTTCCAGGTCGGGCCCTCGGCAAGGCTCTGCACGCTGTTCTCTATGAGCTCGGCAATGTCGGTCATCATCATTCCCGGGCGCACAGTCTTTTGGACGTACTGACGCACCTCCCTATGGATTTCTGCTGCCTTGCGCAGGTCGTTCAAGAAGTCATAGTCGCGCGACTCCTCGCGCTCTTTCGCGCGCGTCTCTTCCTCGGTTGTGCGTTTCAGATTCTCGTTGATCGGGCACATCTCGCCCTCAGGGTAGTTGCCCGACGTGAAGATCTTCGAGAGGCCAACAGAAGGAGGCTCTGTCTGGGTCTTCTTCTTCTTCTTCTTCTTGTTTTTCTTCTTCTTCTTCTTTTCAGCATCTCCTGCTGCGGCCCCTGGCTCAGGAGTCGCGCCATCCGCTTCCTCATCACCGTCGTCGTTCTGGGCGGTTTCGTCAGGTATTTCTCCATTGGGCTTTGGAGAGGCGGCCGATATGCTTGATGAGCCATCCCCAGCGGAGCTAGGCTCATCTAGAGCAAGAGCATCGAGTCTTTGCTGAATTGGCTCACCCTCGCTCATGGTAGCAGGTGTTAAGGCGGTGGTGGTGGTGGTTTTAGGCTACAAAATGAAATATATTTTGAGGCCTACCCGGCAGCTCGTAGGAAACACGTGACATGACCTCGACGGGATGGTGTGACGCTCGTTGGCTGGAATTTGCAGTGACTCGGCGGTTGGCTGATCTACCCAGATAGAAGCGGAGAATATATAGGGCCACGTAAAGAATTTCCGGCTATATTAAAGCAACACCGACACTTCTAGCGACTCGATCTTTATTAGTCCGCAATCATTATGTACAGGATCTTCGTAGTTACGACTAAATGGGTGAGCGCGTCATTCGGCACTTATACTGGCACATACACTGACCACGTTGATCGGTAATTGCGGTTTGATTAGCTTCCCAATAGACTCTACTTCAGAATCCGATCGTAGGCGGGGATGAGAGTCTGCGCCAGAGCGAAGCTGAAAACAAGCTTGGGACCAGTCGTGAGCAGCTTTGGCACAAGTCCCTTGAAGAAGGCGGTGAATCCCTCGTTGCGGGCCATGTTCTTCAGGATGGTGAATCCACTCTCAGGGTTCTCGAAGTTACGGTTCTGAATTCGCGTCTTGATCACGTCAAGCGGCGCAGAAACAATTAGGGACGCGGATGCACCGAACACCGACGCAACAATGTTCTGCGACCAAGTCGCCTTCGAGTAATCCTTCAAGCCAATCACATACTCCTTCGCGAACGCCGAACCGCCAAACAGCGCAAACGAGCCGGGGGCATTACGGGCGGCCGTCCAGCCCCAGCCACGGTACAGACCGAATCCCTCGTCTTTAACGATGGTCAGGAAGCCACGGCCCTTGAACGCCTCGGGGTTCGTCTGGCGTTTAATCTTGAGCACATCAAGCGGAAGCAGCACAACCTCGCCAATACCGATCAGAGAGCCAGCCGACGCGCTGAGCATGGCCTTCCCTGTACGGGCTCCGAAAAAGTTCTCGTAAGTATCCTTGAAGTTTTTGGTAAGGAAATCGTTTGCGACTGGCTGGCCGCCGTACTTGTAAACGCGCTGGAGCACCTTGTAACCAGCAGCATAGCCAAGGCCGGGGAACAGCGACATCAAGCGGACGCCAATTGACTTGTCTGCGGTGGACTTGAATATGACGGAATTGAGCTGCGATGCAGTCGTCACCTTCGACTGGTTGCTCATGAGACGCTTGGAAATAGTGTCTACAGGATGGAAAACAAACAGCTCGCAGATAGCGGCCGTGGCAGACCCGAGCACACGCGCGGTGCCGCTCTGTTTTGTGTCACTTTGAATAGGCGCCATCTCTTACCTGAAAAATTCACTGCCAAACTGGTTTTAGGGTCATCGCGCAGCAGAGGACGGTGTGATATCTCGATAGCAGCAGTATGACGGCGTACCCCAACCCATGGAGATAACGTCCAAACCAGTAATGCCTATTTCGAAGCGGTGTGATTTGGTACAGGAAGCACCGGTGAAATAACAATAATAAATATATATTCTATGGAGAGATTCTCACTCAGACCCACTCAACATAAGATATAGACCGTTTCTGAAACCCAGACGGGCTCGCTACAATACACTCATCTCCATCCACTCCTATCCAGGGCCCCTCCAAAGGAGCCACCAGGCTCTTATTAACATACTCCAAGTTCTTTTCTCTGTTCTCATCAAGGGTCATATCAATTTCCGTGGGTGACCACAGCCGTGCGGCGCTATCGCTCTCCTCCAAGTATGACGGGTCGGCCACGGAGTCGTTCGCCAGGAAAGAACTCTGGGTGCGCGGAGAAATCCTAGCCGCACGAACATCGCCATCGACCTCATCGCAGTCGTCGCCATGAATCTCGGAGTATTGGTCGAAGGTGGCCAACCCCGTGTCGTTGATTTCGTGCTGGTGCAGGGCTTCAACTGAGACGTATTCGAACAAAGGAGTAACAAACGTCTCGAAATCGTACCAGAATCCAAGCAGGACCAGTGGGAGCGGCAGAATCAATGCTGCATGGCCATATTTCTGCTGTCCCAAAAGAAGCCCGATCATGCCGAGGTGGAACATGCCAATGCCCAAATAAACGCGCCGCATGATAAGCACCCACAGTCTACCCGTCGAGTGCTGGGGGTGCACCATGGCATAGAGGACTTGGTACTTGTAAATCACATAGCCAATCACGAAGTAGACGAGCCCAAACACAAGGATGCGCCGTCTCAGAAGACTGTACGTGAGAACTACAATGAAAATGAACAGCGGGATCGGCAAAATGATACCGTAGTTAATTCGCGGCGGCTTGTACAAGTCGTGGAAATCGCGCGCTGACCGGCAGTGAACAGCTAGGAACGGGATTTGAAACACCGAGCCAGCCTGCAGCAGGCGCAGCGGCGTCAGACCGATTCCTTGGAGAACAATGAGGTTGGTGTAGAACGCCGAGAGCGTTTTTAGCCAGTTGCCGAAGTCTTCGGCGAGCTTCGTAGTGTCCAACTTTGCCGTAAACACGGTCGACCCAACCGTGAAGATCAAAAACAAGTTCACAAACACGTAGAAGAAGTTCTTTGCGGCGGTCGAAAGCTCAACATCGCTCTTGCTCACAAAGCTCTGGTGCGAAGAAAGGTAGGCGTAAAAGTAAGGCACCACCAAGTTGAACGACGAAAACACGAAGGTGGGCAGCACCTCGGTGGTGAACGCAGACAGCCACGGATGGCTCTCGAGCCAATCGCCTAGGGCCGGCGACAGTCTCGAAATGCTGCTGGTATCCAGCAGTTTCGAGATGTAGGAGAGCGGAACAACCAAAAATGCGCTGCACACCAAAACGATGAACGAGATGAGGTACGTCTGCATCGATCGCTGGCGCGGCTTGATGTACACATTCCTCCACAGAACATCGTTGGGGCCTGGCGCCAGGTTTCTGACCATCTTGTGGGGCGCGGGGCTGAACAGCGCCTGAGCAGCCAGCTGGCAGTCGGCAACCGTTTTCATGGTGACGAACGCCATGCTCGTCACCGGCCGCTCGTCGGCTACTTCGCGCTCGGTGACGATTTTGTCGTCAATAGTGGCAAGCTTGACGGTGTAGTAGTCGATGAGATCGACTCTGGACCCGGACAGTCCGAACCATTTTGTCCGGCCCATCGGTCTTGGTCGGTCCTTGAGCGCGCGCGAGATGCGGGCATCCAGCGTTGCCGACTCGGATCGCCATGCCGATGCGGCAGAGCCGCTAATTAGCTCCGAGCTGCTGTCCAGCTCGCTTTCGGCATCGTCCTGGTACCGCGGGAGCTCGCTTGGCGAGGCAGGCCGCAGGGAGTCAATCCCCGCGCGGATGAGCGGGTTTTTAGGCCCCAAATACTCGGCCCACAGTCGCTCCAAGTAGATGACGAGCTTCTTGCGGTCGCTCCACAACTTATCGATCCGCTCCCAGCGCCGGCACAGCACAATCGACTCTGGCTCAGTGCCCAGCAGGATCGTGAGGTACTTCGTGAGCGCCTCCTGCGACCGCAGCGCCCTTGGGATGCCGCTGATACGGAGCGTGCGGTCGGTGATGGTGTTCTGGTGGCCGAGGTGCGCCTGGCGCACGCCAATCACCTCCGCAGTGAACCGGCGCATGGTGTAAATGCTCACAATCGTGAAGATGTATGTGGCAGCAACAAACACCCAGAACGGCTGGCCGAACACGTTTGGCAGCTTGGGCTCGTCCTTCGGGGGTTTTGCGTTGAGCGCGAAAGGCGACGGGTCGTCTGTGAACGGGTCGCCCATGCTGCCGCGGTACCACAGCTGCAGCGAGCCAACAAAGAAGATCGAGACGAGCAGCAGGCGCCAAAATAGCGCGATCGCCGCGCGGAATAGCATGAGAAACACGTAGGCGTCGAGCCCCGCGAACTGCAGCACCTCGCGGTCAGTGACCTTCAGCAGCCCGCCGACCCAGCCGTAGCGGTCATTGTCGATATCCGGGAGGTTCGCAGTACGCAGCTTGCGCGCTGAGTATACCTGCGGCCACCGCTTGCGCCATACCGAGAACGACATGAACGAGCAGAGGCCGATGAGCACGGCAATGAGCAGCTGCAGGCCGAGCCCGCGCTGCGTGTCCGGCTCGGTGTAGCTTCCGAACAGGTCCATGGTGGCACTCGGTTCTGCGCCCACTAGATTTGCTGCCCGCGTTACAAGCACGCTACGGCACACAATGGGATGTGGAGGTCCCAGCGGCGGCCACGATGACTGGAACCCCAGCCCTCGAATCCGCATGTGGCAGCACGCGCTTGAGGAGGGCGATAGGAATAGCGGGACCCCATCAGAGAATAACAGTTAATACTGGGTTAAGCCGGCTGATTTCAGTTAAGAGCGCCTTGGAGCATGCTGGAAAGAGATCCATCAGCCACTAATATTACATATCCTAATAACTTAGAAGGGAAGTGTTGTTTTTAAATATGATGCAAGGGTGCACAGGGGTCATAAACAAGGACCGAGCGATCGGCGCTAGGCGCCGGGCTACCTGCGGTTCATGCCTTGAAACCCGTACATGCTGGCCATGTTGTTGGCTTGATTCATCTGGTTCATCTGCGTCATTCGCGCCATCATCTCGCTCATTTGCGCTTGCGTCATGTTCATGGGGTATCCCGTGCCGAACTGCTGCTGGTAGCCCGCCATCATGGGGTTCATTTGGGCCATGGCGGCCGCCATTGGGCTCATGAATGGCGCTGCCATCGTCGGCATCGCGGACATTACGGGCGGCGTGGGCGGCGCGGGCTGCTCGTATTTGTGCCGCAGCTCAGGGGGCACCGGCGCGCCCGCCAGCGGCTCGCGCGCCTGGCGCGGGTGCCAG
>JAKTRO010000119.1:0-18035 GCA_030579755.1 Entelexis gropengiesseri | reverse complement strand
CGACAGGCTGCTGAGCGCGGGGTTCGGGACGGCGCCGCCGAGCTCAATTGCGCCGGGCACGACGTGCGGGAACGCGGACTGGATGCGCTCGACAAACTGGTCGGCCTGCAGCTCCGAGCGGTCGCGCTCGCTGAGCCCGAACTCCGAGTACGCGGCCTGGCGCACGATCGGCGGCGCCGGCGTGCGCAAAAACTGGCTGTAGCTCGAGTTGACGCTGCCGACCGAGAGCCGCCGCCGGTGGCCCGGCGCCTCGGCAGGGTCGGCCCGCTTCGCCGCCTCGAAGCTCTGCTCGAGCTCGGCCCAATTCGCCGGCAGCGGCGTGTCGGCCGCCGCCAGTCGCAGCTCGCGCATCGTGTCCAAAAGGTACCCGACGTACTTCAATTTCGCCTCCCGCTTGCTCAGGCCCTCCTGCTGCTTCCACGCGTCCCACTTCCGCTGGTTCGCGCCGCTCTGCGCGTCGTCGCCCACGGGCCGCGGCATGATCCCCTTGACATCGCCCTCGGTCGCCTGCTTGTACAGCCCGTACAGCTGCGCCTTGCGCTCGAGGGGCGGCTTGGCCAGGGTGTTCGGGCCCCTCGAGACGGTTTTAATCGTCGTGATGGCTTTCACGAATGCCTGGTCGATCGCCGACATCCGCTCAGCCGCTGGTGTGTGTGCGCGCGGGGTGGCCTTCTCCACAGCTGCTGGGGCGGCGCGGGCGCTAGCGATGTCAGCCACAGGATACTACTAAGCCGGCCGCGGCCACCAACCCATGTCATTTCATGCAACCCGAATGGGGGCATTGGGCTCCTAAAGCGGGCGAGTGTTGTTAGGGGTGCGGCCTGCACTGTTTGCTTTTGGTTTTGCTTGCGTGGCCTGCCGGCCTGCCGGGTCACCACGGCCCTGTCAGGGGCTGGCGCTCGGCGCTACGTAGTCACCGTGTCGCGAACTGATCGTGCAGTGCTGCTAATGGTCGCCGTGGATCTATCAAACAATCCCAATGCTATCAATTTTATAGTTGCTATAATTATCGAGCGCGGCGGCACCCTCGATATAACATTCGCATTAGGGCCAGCAGTAATTATTAGGGTTACTATCAGATCAATCTACGATAAGCTGCAGGTAGTGTCGAGCGCCACGCCTCTAAGCAAGGAACCCGTTGTCGATGGCCAGCGTCGTACCAGTGACGTGGGTAGATCCCACTAAGTACGAGATTCCGTTTGCAATGTCCTCGGGATAAACCCAGCCCTTGATGGGCAGGTCCCCGGCAAAGTTCTCGGGGTCGACGCCCTCCGCCATGCCAGTCTTCGTGACGCCAGGGTAGACCCCGTTTACCCTAATGTTCAGAGGGCCGACTTCCCGCGACAGCGAACGCATGAATCCGTCAATGCCGCTTTTGCTGGCGCTGTACACGGAAACATTCGCAACCCCGCGCGCGGCCACGCCAGTGGATACAAACACAAAGTGGCCCGGCGTCTTACGGGGGGTCTGGCCATTGGCGGCCACCAGTGCCTTGGCCAGGGCAATAGGAGACAAAAGGTTCACTACCATGAGCGACTTGATATTCTCGAGGCTCTCATCTGTAATAGGAGAGATTGATGTGACCGCAGCGTTACTGATGAACACATCGTAACTCTTCGCAGGCAAAGGAGCACCCTTGAATTCGGAGACAGCCTCAAGGTCGCCCAAATCCAGTTGCCAAACGTGGTGGGTCTGGCCTTCTTGGATGACAGGAAGCTTGGATTTGACGGCGTTAAGCTGGTCAATGCTCCGCGCAGCGATGGTCACATTGTAGCCTTCAGAGGCAAGCTTCATAGCGGTAGCTTCACCAATTCCACGGCCGCCGCCAGTGAGAAGCACATTCAATCCTACGCCAGACATTCCCGAGGTTTAAAGTAATTAGTTCACTATAGCGGTTCTCAAGAGCTATTTATGCTACCTTCGGCCAGTACTCAAGTAAGTGTCTATTGGTAATGCACAGCTCAGCAGCAGAGACATGCTTATGAGCGCTGACAAGTGATTCATAAGCATTTCTAATCATTAGCAGTTCAAATCGTTCGTGCTTATGTGTGAGCTAAGAAACCACGCTTGCTTGCTTAGGTGGTCAGGAAATCACATGGAACTTGAATGGTGATACGGCGAGCTCCACCCTGGCACTCGATATGCTCTAACTGGCAGGTGATTGCCCCGTTTGGAATCCAAGTATGCAACGAAATGATGGGAGTTATGCTGGGTTCAACTACATGCGAAGTACCTAAAGTAAAGTCTCCCTGATGTGGACGGATGATCTATCAGATGGCGGCTCCATTGTCGACCAGAAGGGTGGTACCAGTAACGTTCTTCGATTTCACAAGGTACAGAATGCCGTCCGCAATGGCTTCGGGATAGATCCAGCCTCGGATGGGGTTGGCCGCACCAAACTCATCGATATCCAGGCCGTTGGTCATCTCGGTCTTAGTGGCGCCCGGGTTGACCGAGTTCACACGAATGTTGAGTGGAGCAACCTCGCGGGCAACAGAACGTACGAAGCCGTCAATGCCGCTCTTGGTCGCGCTATAGACCGCGACATTCGGGAACCCGCGCACGGCAACAACGGATGAAATAAAGATGATGTGCGTAGTCGTCTCACGAGGAGTCTCACCGAAAGCCTTGAGGAGGGCCTTCGTCATGGCGACGGGAGAGATCAAGTTCACTGTGAACAAGTTCTGAGCATTCTCGTCGGTCTGCGCAGTGAGCGGAGTGAAGTCGACAGCACCAGCGTTACTGACGAAAACGTCGTACTTCTCAACGGGAAGAGGCGACCCCTTGAACGACGAGACGGCCTCGATATCGCTAAGGTCAAGCTGCCACACGTGGTGCTTCTGGCCATCCTTAACGATGGGGAGCTTAGCCTTGACGGCATTGAGGTTCTCGAGTCCGCGAGAGGCAAGAGTGACACTGTAGCCTTCGGCGGCGAGCTTGATGGCAGTTGCTTCGCCGATTCCGCGGCTACCACCGGTAATAAGAGGGAGGAACAATATCTCGTCACGTGCAGAATAGCGTTGAGAGCCTCCAAATGAGAGCCGCCAAAAGATATTAGAGCACAGTAGTAATATTGGTAATACCACGCCACGAGGACACGTAACAGGAAGTGTGGGCGGGGTAGGTCCTAACCACCAGGTCCTAACCACCAGGTCCTCGCCCTCGTCCTCTTTGCACTTGGTATACTTTTGATGCTTGAGCTGGGACCGCAGGGCGAGGGTACTCACCGGTTTATTCCACAAGCGCTCGTCTAATTCTTCAGGAAACCACCCAGTGAGTCACTATCCGCCAACAATGGCCTGGCTGCTTAGGACCTCTTCACTGGCCCAGATCCAGGAGGGGACAGTAATTGGAGGTGTGCTCAGCTCTGTGAGCGAGCCGCGAGACGACGTGCTTGCCGCCGTCAAAAATACTGCTTCTGATGTCTACATCGCTGCCGAAGCCGTCACGGCTGAGGATGCGACTGCGCTGCTGAACGGCGGGGTCAAGGCCCTTGTGGTTGAGGCCTCTGTGTTTGCTGATCTCGTAGCCCAGGGCTTGCCGGCCGACCGGTTTGTGGTCAAAGACACGTTTGAGTCTACTGCTGGCGGCGTGGTTGCTGGCACCGCTGAGCAGTACTCGGCGCTGGACAGCGAGTCTAGCAAAGCGCTGACTGCGACGGGCCGGCACGTCCCGGTGTTCCGGGTGGTTGACTCGGAGGCGGACCTTGTCAAGCAGTTCACCTCCGAGCTGAGCACGGACCGCCACGACGGGCTGTACACGACGATCGTCACGACGCCGCGCCACCGCGTGCTTGGCGTGTGCTTTTCGTCTCCGGAGAGCATTGTGGAGGCCGTGAAGACGCGCACCGGTGTCTACCAGAGCCGTAAGCGCGGGCTGTGGCACAAGGGCGCGTCGTCGGGCGCGGTGCAGAAGCTGCTCAGCATCACCGCCGACTGCGACTCGGACGCGCTGGAGTTTGTTGTTGAGCAGACCGCCCCCGGGTTCTGCCACAACAACACGCTGTCGTGTTTCGGGCTCGGCGAACCGCAGGGCATTGACCGGCTCGAGCAAACCGTTGCGGCGCGGCTTGAAAACGCTCCTGAGGGCTCGTACACGGCGCGCCTGCTCAGCGAGCCGGGCCTGCTCGACGCCAAGATCAAGGAGGAGGCTGACGAGCTCTGCGAGGCCGAGTCGCGGGACGACGTTGCGTGGGAGGCCGCGGACCTGCTGTACTTTGTGAGCGTGAAGCTTGCGAAGCACGGCATGACGTTTGCGGACGTTGAGGCCGATCTCGAGCGCAAGAGCATGAAGGTGACGCGGCGCAAGGGCGATGCGAAGCCGAAGTATGTTCAGCCAGCGCCAGCGGCTGCCCCGGCGGCTGCCTCGACGGCTGCCTCGGCGGCTTCCGCTGCGGCCGCTGCACCGGCTGCTCCGGCGGCACCAGAGGGAGACATCCACATGCAGGTGGTGGACGCTAAGAACGATGCTGCCGTGGCTGAGGCGCTCAAGCGCCCGGCCCAGTCCTCGAATGCGTTTGAGCTGTCGCGCCCGCTCATTGCCAAGGTCCGGGCCGAGGGCGACGCTGCGCTCGTGGAGCTCACTGCGAAGTTCGACCGCGCGCGGATCACGTCGCCGGTGCTTAACGCGCCGTTCGACCCGCAGCTGATGGTGCTTGAGCCCGAGCTCAAGGAGAGCATCGACCTCGCCTGCAGCAACATTGCGAAGTTCCATTCCGCGCAGCTCGGCGAGCCGCTGGTGGTTGAGACCGTGCCTGGCGTTGTGTGCAGCCGGTTCTCGCGCCCGATTGCCCGCGTCGGGCTCTATGTGCCCGGCGGCACGGCGATTCTGCCGTCGACGGCGATCCATCTCGGCGTGCCGGCGCAGGTTGCTGGCTGCAAGCACATTTCTGTTGCGACGCCGCCCCGCCAGGACGGCACGCCCAGCCCCGAGGTTGTGTATGTTGCCCACAAGATCGGCGCTGCGCAGATCGTGCTGGCCGGCGGCGCGCAGGCGGTGGCTGCGATGGCCTACGGCACCGAGTCCGTGACGAAGGTCGACAAGATTCTTGGCCCGGGCAACCAGTTTGTCACTGCTGCCAAGATGATCTGCTCGACCGATGTGAACGCGCAGGTGAGCATCGACATGCCCGCTGGCCCCAGCGAGGTGCTGGTGGTCGCCGACGAGCGCGCGAACAAGCGATACGTTGTGTCCGACCTGCTGTCGCAGGCCGAGCACGGCGCGGACTCGCAGGTCGTGCTGATTGCAATCAAGTGGACGCAGGACGACGTTGCGGCGCTGCAGGCGGAGCTGCACAAACAGGCCTCGGCGCTGCCCCGCGCCGACGTCGTGCGCAAGAGCATTGCCCACTCGTCGATCATTGTTGTTGGCTCGATTGGCGAGGCGCTCGCGATGTCGAACCGGTACGCGCCGGAGCACCTCATCCTGCAAACGGAGAACGCCGCGTCGCTTGTCAAGGATGTCGACAACGCGGGGTCCGTGTTTGTGGGCGCACTCTCGCCCGAGTCGTGCGGCGACTACACCTCGGGCACCAACCACACGCTCCCCACCTACGGGTTTGCCAACCAGTACTCGGGGGTCAACACGGGCAGCTATCTCAAGTACATCACGAGCCAGGAGCTGTCGACCGAGGGCTTGGCCAGTATTGGGCCGGCCACCGTGGCGCTGGCCGAGCGCGAGGGGCTGCGCGGCCATGCGAACGCCGTGCGCGTGCGCCTTGGCCAGCTTTAGGCCACGCCTTAAAAGGCCGCGCTTTAAAAGGCCGCGCTTTAAAAGAGCACCGCGGTGCTTGTAATGCAAAGGTATATAAGAAAAACGTTTTTATCGATTTGGATTTCGTCACTGATGCGGCACCATCGACTCATTATCAATTGAATATCTTGAGCGCGCACGGGCATGTCTGGGCATGTCTGATCCATTGGGCGGTGTGATGGGTGGACGTGCTTAGTCGCGGCGGCCCCAGGGTTTGGTGAGCAGCCGGTGAATAGTTTGGTGACCAGACCACGGCACGAGAGTTTGGGGGGAATGTCGGGCCCGGACGAGCTGCCCGAGCCGTCCGACGTCTCGAGCGACGGACTGTCGGCCTACTCGAGCGACGACGAGAGCCGGCACCGGGCCGCTGTGCACGTCAACATCATGGCTCTGCCGACGGTGCGCAACGAGGCCACACGCGGCGAGCCTGCGCAGCCCGATCTGGCGGAGTTTTCCGCCGCGAACCCGCTGCCGAGCGAGATTGACCGGCTCAGCGAGGCCAAGCTTGCCGAGGTGGTGGAGTGGGCGGAGAGGCTAAGCTGGAAGCTGCGGCAGGTGCTGGCCGAGCTTGAGCACGAGCACGCTGTGGAGTGGCTTGCCAAGGAGCGGGCGCTCGACCAACTGATGCAAAAGTCGATCGGCGATCGCCACCCGCCGCTCTAAGCCCTTTGCTGTATCAAACCACTAGCGGAGTGCGGATCCCTGGATGGTGTTATTATCGGCCCGTTGGCAATGAGACGTCAACGAGGCGTCAACGAGACGTCAACGAGACGTCAACGAGACGTCAACGAGACGTCGTAATTGAACTTACGTCCGGGGAATCCATTGATTTTTTGTATACTTAGCTGTTCACGCAGCGCGCGGACCACCTAAACCACCTAAACCACTGATTGTAAGCGAACGAGATATTAGAGCCGGTACGCGGCGGGGGGTTGAAACTACACAACGTCTGGTGCTAGCTGTAAATTATTTTCGGATGTTCTTCTTGATATACTCCTCGACCTTCTCCCAATCGTCGGTAGGGAGCTTAACCAGCGGGAGGTTGAAGTAGGACTTGATTGCCTGCAGGACCTCGAAGCTGTGGCGGCTGTCGACAAAGCTGACGGCAACACCGACCTGGCCAAACCGGCCCGTGCGGCCGATGCGGTGCAGGTAGGTCGACGGGTCGGCGTGGCCGTCGGCGGTGGTGGGGAGGTCGTAGTTGACGACCATGGAGACCGTGGGGATGTCGATGCCGCGGGCAAGCACGTTGGTGGTGATGAGAACCTTTGCGGCGCCGCTGCGGAACTCGTCGATGCGGCGGTCGCGCTCGTCGCCGTCCTGGTCGCCGTGGAGCACCGAGACCTGGTGGCCGAACTCGTTCATGCGGCGCTGGAGGTCGACGGCGGTTGCGCGGCGGGCAACAAAGATGATGGAGCTGCCGATGGTGAGCAGGCCGTAGAGGTGCTTGAGCGCGTCGAACTTCTCGCTGTCGTTGTCGCAGTCCATGTAGATCTGCTTGATGGCGTCGACGTTGAGTTCGGTGTGCTTGAGGCGCAGCTCGTTGGCGCCGGGGCACACCTTCTGCGCGAACTCGTAAACTTCGTCCGGGAACGTGGCCGAGAACAGCACGAGCTGGGCCGACGCGGGGAGGGTGCGCGTGATGCGCAGCGACACGGGGCCCATGCCGCTGGTCTCGAGCATGTTGTCGGCCTCGTCGAGCACAAACACCTGGAGCTTCGAGACGTCGATGCGCTTGCGCTTGATGAGGTCCTGAATGCGGCCCGGAGTGCCGACGACGACTTGGGCGTTGATGGGGCCCTTGCCGTCAAGGGTGCCCGGCACCGCGAGCTCGGCGGTGAGGTACTCGAGGTACTTGCCCATTGTGCGGACGACGTCGAGGTTCTGGCGCGCGAGCTCGCGCGACGGGCACAGACATATTGCCTGGGTGGTCTGCACGGTGGGGACGACGCGCGACAGCATGTTCAGCACGAACGCAGCCGTCTTGCCCGTGCCGCTCTGGCTCTGCGCGATCATGTTTTTCGGCGGGTTGCTGAGCAGCAGCGGCAGCGCCCGCTCCTGGATCTTCGACGGCTTGTTGAAGCGCATCATGACGATGCCCTTCAGCAGCTTCGGCTGCAGGCCGAGCTCCTGGAACGACTTCACCGAGTACAGCGGCGAGTTCGGGTCGGCCTGCTGGTCGGCGAGCTTGACCTGCACCTCGTACTCATTGTTGACGAGGCCGGACTCCTCTGGCGCGCTCTCGGCTGGGGCATTTTTGCGCTCTTCTTCGGGCTCTTCTTTGTGGTCGTTTTTGTTGTCGTTTTTGTTGTCGTCGTTCTGATCGTCCGCCGCCTTCGGTGGCTCTTGGGCAGCATCGGGAGCGGGCTGGGCGGCCGGCGCGTCCGCGGCCGGCGCGGGGGCACCGCTCGCCTGGGCCTCAGCCCCGAGGCTCAGCTTCCCAAGATCGGGCTCAGACATCGAAGTAAATAGTGCCTGCCGGTTCTTGTTGGCGCTGGCGGTGCAAAGGGTTTTGTTCCAAGCTCGGGGTCGACCCCTTACCCTCAGGAGGACTAACAACCTCCAAGTCCACGCACAACCCGCGCGCGTGCTGCCAACAACCTGGCCACTGCGAGGTTGCCAAGGCGGGGTCAAGTTGCCTCACTGACGCACCAGTAGGACTATGCAGTTGCTAGCCATTGGCGCGCTCGGCCTCGCGGCGCTGGGCGTGGCGGCCTACAAACTGCAGTTCATGCTGATCTACCCGTCGAACTTCCCCGAGGGCAGCCGCGACACTGTGGACACGCCGGAGTCGTACGGCATCGCCTACGAGGACGTGCGGCTGCACACGCCCGACGGCGAGACGATCCACCTGTTCGTGATGGCGCAGGCGCCCCCGCACTCGACGAAGACGGTGCTCATGTTCGGGCCCAACGCAGGCAACATGGGCGACTACCTGCCGCTGTCGCAGTACATCTACGACATGGGCTACAACGTGGTCACGCTGAGCTACCGCGGCTACGGCCAGTCCACGGGCAGCCCCAGCGAGCGCGGGCTGAAGACCGACGCGCAAACAGCCCTCGACTACATCAGGCAGCACCCGCAGCTCAAGGGCTCGGCGCTGTACCTGTACGGGCGGAGCCTTGGCGGTGCGGTGGCGATCTACTGCGCCGCCACCGCGCCGCCGGGGCTGATCAGCGGCATGATCATCGAGAACTCGTTTCTTAGCATCGCGAAGCTGGTGCCCACGGTGCTGCCGGCGCTGCGGTGGTTCGCGTGGGTCGTCACCGAGAACTGGCCGTCGGAAACAACGATCCTGGCGGTCAGCCGCGACCTGCCGTGCTTGTTCATGGCCGGCGGCCGCGACGAGCTCGTGCCGCCCAGCCACTTCCGCCGCCTCTACGAGCTGTGCCCGAGTACCAACAAGCACTACAACCTGTACCCGCGGGGCCACCACAACGACACGGTGGTGCAGCGCGGGTACTGGGACGACGTGCAGGCGTTTTTGTCGTAAATGGGCGATGTCACAAAAGTAATTACTACATCGAGCATATCTATTTGAGGGTTGTTTATAAAAACAGGGTCATGCGCACGACGCGGCGGCTTATTTCTTGGCGCCGCCCGAGGTGGGCAGGCCGACGTAAGCCTTGAACGAGTCGTAGATGAGCCACTGCAGACCGGTAAGGGTGCCCACCATAACAATACGGGTTCCGAGACCGTTCCACAGGCCACCGAAGCCAATGCGGGCGTAGATGCGCTTGAGGGCCGCACCCATCGCCTCGCCGGGCTGGCGCTCGGTGTTGATCTTCGACACCATGACATCGGCAGGGTGCGACACCACGGCGCAGAACACACCGGCAATGTAACCGCCGAGGAACGACACGCCGGTCTGGGCGAGCTGGGAGTACTCGTCCTTCGACTTGGGCAGCTGGTTGTAGATAGCAATAACAGTGTTCTCGAATGTCGCGAACTTGACCATGGTGTAAGGGATCTGGCGGGCCCACAGCGGGGACAGGCCGCGGTACAGACCGCCCCAGCCGCTGGCCTTGAGCGCGGCGCTGAACTGGCCGAACACGCCGGCAGTCGGGGGAGGAATCGTGGTCTGGGTGCGGACCTTCACGGCCTCCCAAGGACAGAGCAGAATGTCGGCGAAGAACTCGGCCGACGCGCTGGCCGCCAAGAACAGGCCGGTCTTGTACTTGTCGGCGGTCTCCTGGCCCACCAGCTTCGAGTACTGATACTTGAACACCTCGTACAGACCGTACTTGCCGGCACCCTGGAACGAGTAGCCGATCAGCGTCGCGCCAAAACCGGTGAACAGGCTGCCAGCGCCCTCAGTGCGGGCAATGGTGCGGAACGCGTCGAACGTGCCCTTGTACATGTTCTTGTCAACCTGAAGACGGACCTTGACAAGATCAAGCGGCGTGACGGACGCGTGCGTCGGACCGCAGGCGGCGATTCCGCCGACCGTGCAGTACGCAAAGTACTCGGGCGAGTACATCGCGATCTGCTTCTTGGGCTTGACAAGCTTAGCAATCTCGTCCTGCGCGGTCTTGCCGGCAGACTCGAGCTTGTCCTCCGCGGAGGAGATCCAGTAGCTGGGAGCAGCAGAGCCGAAGCTCGCCTTCAGGTTGTTCGCGGTGGGGAAGTACACCATTTTGCAACTGTCCTGGTTGGTTAAGGAAAGGAAGTTGGGACAACGATTAAGCATTTTCTAATATACCTGGGTTAGAGGCAAGGGTTGGCGCGCTGATTGGCCAAGGCGCGCCGGCCGCGGCAGCGACCGTAGTAAGCGGCGGTGGTTCTGCGCGCGCTACTGATATCACGCGCGTTCCACGAGGGCCCGCGATCCGGACACTTAAGTCGTGGTCGGCTTGCTGGGCGCGCGTACGGGCGCTGGAAAGCGAGCGCGCGTCAGCGGTGACGTAGATAAAATCCAGGGAATCTCGATTAATTTTTGTATAGATTTTAATTGTGGCTAGCTGCAGCGGTTTGAGTGGCCGGTGATTGGCGGAATCAAGCGGCCCGCACGGGCCAGTGGGCACTGGGCTGCTGGGCCTATGGAACCGCCGCAGCCTAGCTTAGGCAAAGCCGGCCGCGGGATCAACGGTACAGTTGATCACGACCAGGCCTCACCATATCTGAAGCGAGATAGCGGCTCGCCGTCACCTGGGCGGTCGCTGGTGTCTGAACAATAACTATAGATAAAGAATAGAATAGAAAACCAAGTGAGCGGCGTGGCCAAATGCAGCGGCGCTGCACAGGCACGCCCGCCATTAATACAGTGGAATTATGCACGGAATGTCTTTTGCAGAAGAAGACCATGAAGGAATGCAGAGCTAGAAGTACGTGATGTCCTCCTCGCTGCCCGCCGGGTCCTCGTCGTCGTCCTGCGCCTCCCTCCACGTCTTGTCGATCAGCGCCTTGGTCTCGACCACCGGCAGGCCCATCACGTTCTCCAGCTCGCCCTTCACGCTGGCGACAAACTTGCCGCCCAGGCCCTGGATCATGTACCCGCCGGCGGCATCGGTGCCCTCGCCGTTCTTCACATACTCGAGAATCTCCTCGTCGGTGATGTCCCGGCGGAAGTACACCTCGCTGGTGCCGAGCGCCGTCTCCAGCGCGTAGCCGGGCAGCACGGGCTTCTCAAACGGCACAATCGCCACCACGCCGGTGTACACATGGTGGCCGTGCGGCGCGTCGCGCAGCTGCTTGAGCATCGCTACGTGGTGGTCGACGCCGCGCGGCTTCTCCATAACAATGCCGTTGCACGACACCACAGTGTCGGCCGCGATCAGCAGCTGCGGCGGCACGTCGGCGTTGGCCTCGGACCGGTACACGTCGAGCGCCTTCTGGGTTGCTGTGGCGATCGGGTACTCGAACGGCGCGTAGTCGTCGTGCGACAGATCCTCCGGAAACCCCGACGCGATCGTCTCGACCTTGAGCCCCAGCTTGTTTTCCATGATCTCCTTACGGCGCGGCGACGCCGACGCCAGAATCACCCGGCCCTTGATCTGCTCCATTGCAAACAATAGCTAAACACGGCTGACTAGGAGGGCGGCTTGCTAAATAGCTGTGGCACGCACTTTGAAATCCACGGGGCAAGGTGGTCCCGAAGGGGGTGAGGGCACGGGTGGTGGGTCACAAGGGCAGGGGCCCGCCTGCGCGAGCGCGGCCAGCCCACCGCGGGACGCGCGCAGGCCACCAGCCCGGCTCCGCAGCAGATATATTTAGATGCTCATGGCCGACGCAAACTTCTTTGCGTCGAACGACTGCCCGTGGCGCGTCGGCTTCGAAAATCGCCGCAGAACCCCGTCGATCTCGGCGGCTGAAACGCCCTCGCGCGCCAGCGCGTCGCGCAGCTCCCGCTCGTCAATCGACCCGTCCTTGTTTTGAAACGCCTCAAGCATCATGTCGAGCTCCTCCCGCGTCGGGAGCTCCCCGAGCAGCTCGCCCATAACCGCGAGGTAGCTCGCAAACGTCACGGGCTCGCCCGTCCGCTCCAGCATCGCGTCCAGCCGCTTGTCCCCGCTGTCCTGCAGACCGAGGCTGGTGAGCATGTCGCGCATTGTTGCCTTCGACACGCTCCCGGAGCCGTCGCTGTCGAGCATCAGATAGCTCTCGCGCACAAACTGATACGCGCTCTGCGGCAGCTGCCGCAGCCCGTCGCTCACCTTCCGCGCGCTCACGCCGGAGCCTGTGCGGCGCTGAGCTGGCTGCGCCGCCTCAGCTGCCGGCGGCTCGTTCGGCGCGCTCGACACAGTCGCCGGATCGGCTGGCTTTGTGGGGCCTGCCTTGCTGGGCGCATTCTGTGAGGACTGCGCATTGGCCTGGTTCGCACCGCGCTTCGCGACCTTCAGCTCCGCCGCTCTGGCATTGTTCCGGCCTTTTGCTGGCATGGTAGCGCCGATATATCCGTGTTTGTTTACAGTGTCAAGGTCGACTAAGAGGACCTCCATCAGTGGGCAAGGGCACCTGCTGAGAGTCCCATCATCACCCAAGCAGCTGTGCCACGCGCCGGCGCAGCACACGTATGCTCACGCCGCCTTTACCATAGAACAATTGTGTTCACTTGTGTTCACTTGGGTTCAAATATACATAAAATTTCATAGTAATATAATGAGCTGAACTGATTGTGCGCATTGGGAGGCCGCGCATTGGGGGGCCGCGTCACGACGTTGACCCAAATCGGTAGCCTTACATCGCATGCGGCAGAGTCCGAAGACCGGTCTGCACGCAAATCAATTTTCGAAGAAAACTTGTCTCGGCGCCTTACCTACCATCATTCGATCGGCCGTGCCGGCTCCGCGGGTCACGTCGCGGTTTCGAGCTCTGCAGGGTGCTTAGATTGCGGACACCGTTCCTAGGGTGCCGCTCCCTTCAATTGTTATTCACATGCTCCTCGCCCTCAATGAGTGCTAGTTCATGCTGGTCGTTTGACCAAAAAGCCTGCTTTTCGTTATTCAATTCCTCGGCTTCAAGCGCGTCAAGGCTATCAAGTAGCCCAAGGAGCTCGCGCTGCCTGCCTTGGAAAAGCGGGGGGGGTGCTCGTGAACATGGGCTCATTTTGAGGAGCTGTAGGCCCAGCGCTGATAGCAAGATGAGCGTAGGGATCCGCAGGCGCTGTCGATGTCGTGTATTCCTGCATGTCGCAACCATTATAGTCGTCGGGGCTAAACATGGCCTCCCCCTGAAAGTTTTCTAATGCTGTAGTGGCCTGTGGAAGCCTTTGATCTTGAGCTGTAGCGCCCAACAGTAATGATTCTTCTAGGTGTTGCGGTCCGCAGTGGTGCCCACTCGAGCCTGTCGACAACCCCGCATCGGGGTTGCCAGCGTTTCCCTGTGGCGCGGCAAGCGAGGAAACGTCATCCAGGGGCGCATGCTTATAATTCTCACGGCTCATCTCAAGGGCATGCAGCTCACAGATGTTAGCAAGGAGCTCACTGGGGCTAAGCTCGGCAATGGGCTCCCATGGGAACCCGGCCTCAGCATCCACGTTATTGCCCAGAAGTCTCTGCTCAGGCAGCATTGAGTTACCAGTGCTTTGTCCAGTCCAATTTCTGTGTATGCGAAAGTTGGGGCCACGAGATGGTTTAAGGAATGCCTGATTAATCGGGATTACTGTGGTTTACCGTGGTTTCAAGCGTGTTAAATAGCTCTTTCCAAATTCAGACCTCTGAAATTTCAGTCTCCGTTCGTACTAGTAGCCACAATGGCCCCTTTAGATCCTAGTTGGCCCCATTGGGACGTGCCCCCAAACGAACCCTAATTAAGGCGCCTACTGAAACCTCAGGACGCGAGCCCATCAATATAAACATAAAAACACGACAGATACTGCCACGGCGTTGCATTCTCGGCATACAAATCTTTTTCCATTGCGCTTAACATGTTGATGGACGTAGGGGGTTCTCGACCCGGCGAAAAGCAGCTTCAGCAATCATTGACAGGCATGCTGGAAGGATTGAAAGAATTAAGAGCTCAATTGGAGACTCTCCACACTGCCTATACAGTGGAGGCCGACCACCGTGCCCACGCGGTGCGCGTCTGCACGGCGGTTACCAACGGCCGTGAGGCGGTACGGCTTTTGAAAAGCGGTGTCGAGCCGAGCCTTGCCGTGCGTAAATAAGGATGAGGCATCGGCACTACGAAGTATAATAGTTGCACTCAAAGTTGTGAACGGCTATATTTAAAGTAAGATGTAACGGTGGTCGGTCTGCGGTTGCAGTCAGTTGCTGTCGGTCGTGGCTGATTGCCATCTGTTCGTGATGTAATAATGATTGTGGCTGCGCTGGATTATGGCGGTGAGCTCCAGCTGCGAGGGGCAGTGCAAACTTGTTGGTGCATGATATTGCGAGTAAGTCAATGATGGTAGTGCTTGCATATGGCGGCTGCGGCGCCGGCCTCTGCAATACCTCATCCAATGTGAGAGGGCGTGGCGGGACGGGCCGACTCGAGGGCAATGCGCTCAACGCTGACCAGCTCTGCCTCGCTCTGATTCAGAGACAGGTTTAGCGGCGGCATGCGGTTGTTGCGCAAGGCCCGCAACCGGGCCTCCAGGCGTGCATTTTCAACCTTCGCCTCCAGCCGCTCGCTCTGGACGGCATTCTTGACCCGGTCGTGAGCTAGCGCATCCCCAATGCAAGTGTTTGTGGCATAAGCAAGGACGTCGAGCGCCTCATCCAGAGTATGCGGATACGAGATATGATACTGCGGGTAGCGAACGCTGAGAAGCTGGACCAGGCTGAGCAGCGACAAGTCAATTGACTCTCGCAGCTGACTCACTCGGAGCAGAGTGAGGAACTGGTACTGTGGCCAGGTTACTAGGCGATTTGAGAGGTACTGGTTCTTGTTAAGAAAGCGCTCGGTCTCCGCGATATGGCCGCGTACACGGTTAATGCTCTGGCTCTGCCGAACAGCGGTGAACTCGAGAAGTTCAATTTCCCTTTCCTTCTCGCTCAGACGCATCTCCATGAGCAGGCATTCTTGTCCAAGTTCGCGTTCGCGGTCCATCTTGGTGGTAACTAAGTCCGAAAAGTGGGTGGAGTTCGAGTATTGAGCGCGGTGACAGAAACAACAGCAGCGGATGCTGTTGAATTGAGGGAAAAAACTGATTGGGGCAGTAGTTTGAAGCCGCAGGCTGTGTTTCAGCAGCGAATTGTCGATAGTTGTCTGGGGGGATGTGTAGTGATCAGTCCATATCGGGCGAAATATCGATTAGTTTGTCAGCAATATGCAGGGAGACGCCGTGACCCCAGCCCTTCGGAAGCTGTCAGATAACGGGTTTTACGCTCGCAAGATTCAACGGGGTCCAACAGTTGGCTAACTACCGACAATACGACCTTAGGAATTCAGCAGTTAATAAGGCTGCGCTACGTACTCCGCGATATTCCGGGGAGCTATTCCGGCTGTTTGCTCGGGTTCTGTCTCTTTGTTTGGACGAGTTGGACGAGGTTGCCGCACGTGTCATCGAAGAGAGCCGCGCGTGAGGAGGGGCCGTTGTCCACTGGTTCCAGAAGGAATTCAACGTTTTTAGCACGCAGCCTGCGGTATTCGGCATCAAGGTCGTCCACTTGAAATGACGTGGCCGGAATGCCATCGGCATACAGGGCTGCCTTGTACGGCTGGACGGCCGGATGATCGCTTGGTTCCAGCAATAGCAAAGGACCATCGAGATCATCACGCGAGACCACGGTGAGCCATCGATGGTCCTCGGCCGAGACGTCGTGCTTCAGCACGAATCCGAGCGTCTCTGTGTAGAACTGTTTGGCCTTTGACTGGTCGTCCACGTGGAGATGGGTGACGTGAATTCTCATAAACCGTTAGTAGCTGGTGCTGTCTCGCTTTGCTTCTTTGTGCTTCGGGCGGTACAGTAGCAGACGGGCAAAGAGCCGTGAGCACTTAGCAGCGGTGGTCTGCTATAGCTCCTCCACACACCGAGCACAACCCTAACATCACGCGCTGGTGTGCTACTGGCCCATGGCGGTAGCTTCGGGTACCGGCCTCGAGACGCGTGTTTGAGTTGTTACAAGGGCGCGGTTTCACATTGATGCGAAGGGTGGGGCACCGCGCGTCTTGTTTCATGAAGCCCGTTTATCAAAGAGAGGTCACCTACATAGTGGTTTATTTGGTATTGACCGGAGCTTGACTCTGGACCCGAATGAAGCGACTGTTCCATTGAGTTTCCCGTACTGGACTCGTTACTTCGCCGCGCCGCCACCGCGCGGGCCAGAAATATACCTATATATAACTTAATTTAGAAATGGCCCAGAGCGGCGTGGCCGCGGTGGGGGCGCGCCGGTGGGTGTTGTTGACGAGCACGCGCGCCTTGGACGGGCGCCATCACGTGCGCGAGTTCTGTCTTACACATCAACGACCCAGCCAGCCCGTGAAACGGCGACCGCCCTTTGTAGCAGCCCTTCGTAGCAGCGGTTCAGGAAAGACAGCATGGATAGCGACAGCGAGAGCGAGCATCCTCCTATTCTGGAGCCGAAGAAGGAGAAGACGCGGCGGCCGCCCAATAGCGCGTTCCGGCAGCAGCGGCTGAAGGCGTTCCAGCCGATTCTCACGCCGCGGACGGTGCTGCCGCTGTTCTTCGGGGTGATGGCGCTGTTTGCGCTGTTTGGCGGGCTGCTGATCCATGCCAGCAACGAGGTGCAGGAGATTCTGCTCGACTACACGTGGTGCGGCGTGAACGCGCCAATCGACAGCTTCGCGGACATGCCGAAGTACGAGTACCACTTCAAGAACCAAAAGACGCTGGACATCGGGACGCCGCAGTGGAGGCGCACCTACAACGGCGACATGTGCACGATCCAGTTTGATGTGCCGGCGACGATGAAGGCGCCCGTGTACCTGTTCTACCGGCTCACGAACTTCTACCAGAACCACCGCCGGTACGTGCTGAGCTACAACGAGGACCAGATCGAGGGCAAGCCGAAGTCGAAGGACGACCTGCAGAGCAAGGACGACTGCAAGCCGCTTGTGTACGACAAGAAGACCGGCAAGCCGTACTACCCGTGCGGGCTGATTGCGAACTCGATGTTCAACGACACGTTTGGCAACCTCACGGGGCTTAACGGCGCCGACACCTACAACATGACGAACAAGGGCATTTCGTGGTCGTCGGACCGCCACCGGTTCAAGAAGACCCAGTACAACTACAGCGAGGTGGTGCCGCCGCCGAACTGGGCCAAGCAGTTCCCGTACGGGTACTCGGCGGACGCGCCGATTCCCGACGTGTCGACGTGGGAGGAGTTCCAGAACTGGATGCGCACGGCCGGGCTGCCGACGTTTGCCAAGCTGGCCAAGCGCAACGACAGCCACAACCTCGACACGGGCAAGTACTCGATCAACGTTGGGCTGAACTTCAACACCACCATCTACAAAGGCAAGAAGTTTGTGCTGCTGTCGACGCGCACCGTGATTGGCGGGCGCAACGACTTCCTCGGCATTGCCTACTGCGTTGTGGCCGGGATCTCCGGCGTGCTTGGCGTGGCGTTCCTCATCCAGCACATTGTGAAGCCGCGGCGGCTCGGCGACCACTCGTACCTGTCGTGGAACCAGGAGGGGACCGAGTAGCCGGCTGCCCCGTTGCGAGGCGCGCTGCGTAATGAACTGTTGCATTTAAACTGTACGAGACTAAAATTTCAGAATTTGTACCTGGGGATAAATATGGAGGCTAGCTGCGAGGCCAGCTGCGAGGCTGGCTGCGTGAGGCTGGCTGCGTGAGGGCAGCTGCGGGGCCAGCTGCGAGGCCAACTGCGCGCCGCGGCTAACTGCGCTGCGGCAGCTCGGCCGGCCGCGTC
>JAKTRO010000118.1:0-18220 GCA_030579755.1 Entelexis gropengiesseri | reverse complement strand
TGTGTTCGTTTTCTTGGATTTGTTTTCTTGGCTTCGCTTTCTTGACTTTGCTTTCTTGGCTCTGGCTCCTCTGATCTCCAGTTCCTCTGATCTCCAGTTCCTCTGATCTCTAGTTCCTATGATCTCCAGTTCTTATGATCTCCGGTTCCTATGATGTCCGGTTCCTATGATCTTCAGTTCCTTTGATCTTTAGATTCTTGTTTCTGAATTCTTGTTTCTGGATTCTTGTTTCTGGATTCTTGTTTCTGGATTCTGGATTCTGGATTCCTGTTTCTGGATTCTGGATTCTTGTTTCTGGATTCTTGTTTCTGGATTCTTGTTTCTGAATTCTTGCTTCTAGGTTCCAGTATCTTCCTCTTCTTTCTGGCTTTTCTTCTACTCTGTTCATCAATTTCTGCTTTTGCCTCTGGTTCTCCCTACTTTGCTCTTTTGACCCCCGGCTTCTGGTTTCTGGCTTCCGGCTTCTGGCTTCTACCTTCTGCTTTTGCCATGCCTCTGCTCTGCTTTCTGGGCTGTGGGACCTGGGTTCGTGGATTATGGGTTCGTTGTTCCAAGTCCTTGGTTCTGGATTTCTGGTACTGGATTCTCGGTTCAAGGTTCGTGATTCTAGGCCCTTGGTTCTGGGTTCTCTGCTTTGAGTTTTGAGTTCTGGGTTCTGAGCCCGGATCTTGGTTCTGGGTTCTGAGCTCGTGTTTCTAGGTTCTGGTTCTGGGCTTTGAGTTCTGGGCTCTGGGTTCATGGATCTTGGTTCTTGAGTTCTGGGTTCTGAGTCTGGATCTTGGGTTCTGGCTCTTGGGCTCTGAGTTCTGAGTGCTGGTTCTGGGCTCTGGGCTCGGAGTCTGGATTCTGGTTCTGAGTTCTGGGGTTTAGACTCTGAGCTCTGCGTTCTGAGGCTGGATATTGAGTCCTGGGTCTTGGGTCCTGGGTCTTGTCTTGGTTCTTGGTCCTGAATTTTAGGCCCGTCGTTCTGTGTAGTGGGTTCTGAGTTTTTGGTTCGTGGTTCTGGTTGTCGGTTCTGGGTACTAGGTTCGTGGTCCTCTATTCTGGGTTCGTGGTCTTGGGTTTCAGGCGTTGGGTTCTGGGTTCTGGTTCTTGGTTCTGGCTTGGTGGCTCTTGGGTTTTGTCTCTGGGTCCTTGGTTCGTGGCTCTGGGTTCGTGGTTCGTGGCTCTGGGATCTGGGTTCTTGGTTTGAGTTCTGGGTTCTGAGTCTGGATCTTGGGTCTTGGGTCTTGGGTTTTGGGTCTTGGGTCTTGGCGCTGGGTTCTTGATTCTGGGTATGTGGTTCTGGGTACTGGGCTCTGGATATCGGGTTACGGGTGATAGGTTCGTGGTTCTGGGTTCTTGGTTCTGGGTCTTGAGGTCTGAATCCGTTTTTCAGAGTTCTGGGTCTGGGTTCTGAGGTCTGAGTCCTTGGCTTCTGAGGTCTGAGTCCTTGGCTCTTGGTTTTGAGTTCTGTTAAATGGCCTGAAACATGAACCCTGACTCCTGAGCACTGAGTCCTTGGTTCTGGTTCTATGTTCTGATTCCTTAGTTCCGCGATCCGAGTACTGAGTTGTCGCTCCGGAGATCTTCGTCCTTAGATCGTGATTTCAGGTTCTAGGCTCGTGGTTCATGGCTCTGCTTCTGGAGTCTGGGTTATAAGCTTTGAGTTCTGCGTTCTGAGGCTGGATCTTGAGTCCTGAGTCTTGGGGCTTAGTTCTTGGTGGTTCTGAGTTCTGGATTTGCGGTTCTGGATTCATAGTCTTTGGTTCTCGCTTCTGAGTATTGAGTTCAACGACCTGAAACATGAATACTGAGTACCGTATGGTTGTGGATTCCGATCACTTGGTCCGTGTACTGGATTCTGTATTCTGACTCCTGAGTTCTTGGTCCTAAGTTCTGGGTTCTAGATTTGTGGTTCTGGGCTCATGGCTCTGGGTTCTGGGTTCTGGGCTCCGGGTTTTGAATTTGTGATCCTGGGCTCGCTGCTCTGAGTCCCGAGTTATTTCTTCCGAGCTCCGAGAGTCCTTAGTCTGAGTTCTGAGTTCTGAGTTATGAGTTCGGGGTTCTGAGTTCTGGGTTCTGAGTTCGTGATCCTTAGTACCGTGTTCTTGGTTCTGGGATGAAGGCCTGTTGTTCTGACTTCTCAATACGAGATCCTGGGTCTTTAGTTCTGGGTCTGGGTTCTCATTCCTTGGTTCCAGGTTCCGTGTTCTTGGGTCTGGGTCTGAGTCTTGGTCCGTGGTTCTGAGTTCTTGAGTTCTGAATTCTGGATTCGTGCTTCTGGGCTCTGGTCCTTGTTCTGTGTTCTGTGTTCTGTGTTCTGTGTTCTGTGTTCGTCGTGGCTTTGGGTCGTGAACCTGGGTTATAATTGCTGAGCTCCCTTTTGTTTGTGCGCTCATCGTTGTAGGTTTGTCGTTTTGGGCTCTGGCTTTGGCTTCTAGCTTTGAGCTACGGCCTTCATCTCTACATTCTGGCTCTGGCCTGTGATTATCTTTTGGATGAGATTTTAGCTTCTAGGTTCTCAACTCTCGATTTGTGGCCCTTAGCTTTCACTTTGAGCTCAGTTCTGGCTCCGCTTCATTGCGCTTTGACTCGTGGAAAAGCGACTCTTTGCCCAGTATCTTCGCTCTTGATTCCCGAATTCCTTAGAGCCTAGCGCTCCAAGTGGAAGATGCTGGTGTGGCCTTTGAATATAAGCAAGACCTGGATTCAACAACTAGACGTCGGTTGATGCACCATCTGGAATCTATGTTCAAAGCTAATGGGAAACTTGGGTCGCCACAAGATAACTGACGCTTTGTGAGACTTATTAGCCGTAGCCACGCCTTATATACTACTAATGACTGTGGTGAGATGCATTGGATGAAGTCGGGCATCCGCACATAGACATGATACCTATGTAGCGCTGGTTACCGCTCACCCTCGCTTTTAGCTAAGCCTATGCTGGCGGCTGTTGAGGGTGCGATCCTTAAATAAACAACACATTTTTCTTAAAGCTACCTCGAATTCTAACTTGAAGCTCAGGTACAAAGACAGAAGGGATCGAAGTATTGCATGCTACGAGCTTAATGGGCTCACTTATCATGAGAAATCATGTACGATGCTACGAGACCCATCCGCAACACGTGACATCACATCTCAACCACTAGTCTAGTACATTGCTTCCTAAGATATGGACCGACACAAACACCAGATGGCAAGCAGAAAAAACGAAATAGCGAGGGAGTCGTGAAACTTATATACAACAACTACGTGTTTTTAGAATTTATAGCATCGTTTGCTGGATGCTTCGTGGTGGGAGTTTGCATCTATGCACTAACTCGCGGTTGTTGGAGTCGCAATAAAAAGCATAAACACGAACGGGGAAGCGGAGACCAGCCAAAGACCAAACCTACGTCAAGTGCCCGGTAGTAGGTGTTTTAAACAGAGATAGCCGTTTCAAATGTCGTTGGGGAAGAGGTGAAGATCTTCTGAGTTTGCTGGTGTAAAGTCATGTACCCATCGGATGACAATATAACAGTACGCACATTATCAATATGGCAAATAGCCTCCTGTAAGCATGTCAGCCATTATGAACGCACTTGAAGGAATGCTGGTCGCTGAAAACCAGCTTAAGGACCGAACACAAACTGAAGAACCGAACGGCCGCGAAAGGCGCAGCCGGGAAGTGACTGCAGGCTCGGTTAACTGATAGATAGCCACGATAACCTTTATATAGTGCATATATATAGCATAATTTAGCGAGAGGTATAATCAGTGAGTTTTAGGTTGTGCCACGACTCGCGTGCTCGTTCTCATCGAGTCTTGAAGCAATGGCCATGATTGATGCTCAAAACCTCCAGACGCCACATGGCTCCGCATAAAGCGGCATCTATTAGTCTCTGATGAACATTCAAGCCATTGTCAGTCAAGGCGCGACTCCAGCTAAGGCCACGTTGATACTAAGACACCAAGCGACTACCCCAACCCTGGCACATATATGTAAACAGTCTAGGCGCACTATCTCATTCAGCTTCAATCAAAGCGAAACCGGCGCGTTTTGTATCTGAAGAAGACCAACGTTGGGCGGTGTCATCAAAAATTACGCGCCGCAAAGGCGTCTTAGAGTTCCAAAATTTTGGTCTGAGAGACAAAGGCCGCCGGGTAAGGGTGTCTTCCTCGAGCAACGTGGCGCAACGCCCCGTGGTTTCACCCCAGCCCACGATAAAAGTTTGGTTGCTCATAAGTCCACAAGGAGCCACCCAAAAACTCAATTTTCAAAAGCACACTGAGCGTCCTGTGGTTAACTACCGCAAGGGTTAATTGGCTTGGCCAGAGGCGCCTCACATCGGCCAGTCATCAGAACTCATCGTGACGCAAACAGACCCCGCACCCTGGCATAGTAAGCCGTACGTAATACCCCTACCCGTATCAGTTACTAAGTGCATGTGAACATCTAGGCAAAGGTGGACATATAATAAGGCCATCGAGTGGCAATCTCGCACTTTCTTGCACAATGGACGAAGTGCCAGAACCATTGACTCAGGACCCAAGATTCAGGACCCAGAATTTGGAACTCAGGAACGAGTATTCGCCACTTAGACGACGGAGCCCAGAGCTCCGGGCACGAAAGCCAGGACCCAGAACTCAGAACCCAGAACCCAGGGCCCAAGGCTTATTGCTCGGAACTTAGGGCTCGGACTCAAAAGCAAGTACTCAGGACCTAAGACTCGAAACCCAGGACCGCGAGCTCAGAACCAGGACCACGGACTCAAGACTCAGGAACTAGTAGTCGCCAATCAGACGACGGAGCTCAAAGCTCCGGGCACGAAAGCCAGGACCCAGAACCCAGAACTCAGAACTCAGAACCCAGGGTTCAAGGCTTATTGCTCGGAACTTAGGACTCGGAACTCAGAAGCAAGTACTCAGGACCCTAGACTCGAAACCCAAGACTACGGACTCAGGACCCACTATTTGGGACACAGGAACTAGTATTCGCCACTCAGACGACGGAGCCCAGAGCTCCGGGCACGAAAGCCAAGACCCAGAACCCAGAACCCAGGGCTCAAGGCTTATTGCTCGGAACTCAGGACTTGGAACTCAGAAGCAAGTACTCAGGACCCAAGACTGAAAACCCAGGACCGCGAGCTCAGGACCAGGACCCAGACTCAGGACCCAGAATTCGGAACTCAGGAATGAGTATTAGACACTCAGATGACAGAGCCCAGAGCTCCGGGCACGAAAGCCAAGACCCAGAAAGCAGAACCCAGAACCAGGGCTCAAGGCTTATTGCTCGGAACTTAGGGCTTGGAACTCAGAAGCAAGAACCGGAACTCAAGGACCCAAGACCTAGGTCCCAGGCACTAGGACCCCGATTTCAGGGTCCCGAATCCAGGGCTCAGAACCCAGGGCTCAGGAGCCAGAACCCAGTACCCCGTGTGCAGAGCTCAGAACCCAGGACCGCGAACCCAGGACCACGAACCCAGGACTCAGAACCCAGAACCCGGACTAAGGACTCATTGAACTCGGGACTAGAGCAGCGAACCCAGGACCCAAGACCCAGGACCCAGGACTCAGGACCCGGAACTCAGGACCCAGAGAGGCTAAGAGCCATGTCAGGGACCACGGGCCCAGGACCCAGGACCCAGGACCCAGGACCCAGGACCCAGGACCCAGGTGCCAGGACCCCGATTTCAGGGGCCCGAATGTGGCACTCAGAGCGCAGGACTCAGAACCCAGAACCCAGGACCCAGGCCTCAGAACCCAGGCTCAGTACTCAAAACACAGGACTCAGGATCAGGACCATGGACTAAGGACTCAGTACCACGAACTTAGGATTCAGGACCCAGAACCCAGGGTTCAGTACCCCGAGTGCAGGACTCAGGACCCGGGACCTAGGATTTATTACTCCGGACCCAGGGCCCCGTACTCAGGACCCCGTACTCAGGACCCAGGACTCACTCAGGACACAGTACTCACTAAGGCGGTTTGACCCAGGATACAGGACCCAGGACAACAAACTCAGGATCCAAGTACCACGACCCTGGGCCATGAACCACAATTGCAGGATCCCAGAACCCAGGACCCAGGACCAATGCCTAAGGGCCCAGAAACTAGAGCCAAGAGCTCAGGACTCGGGACTTAGGATTCAGGATTCAGGATTCAGGATTCAGGACCAAGGAATAAGGACCTCAACTCTACACTCAGGACTCAGGCCCCAAAACCACGAACCTAGGACTCAGAGCCCAGGACTCAGGACTAGGACCACGAACTCAGAACCCAGGACCAAGGCCTAAGGACTTAGAAACCAGAGCTAAGAGGGCAGAACCCAGGACTCAGGATTCAGGATTCAGGATTCAGAATCAAAGATCAAGGACCCTCAACTCTGCACTCAGGACTCGGGTACAAGACCACGAACCTGGGCCTCAGGACTCAGACCCAAGAGCTTGGGACTCTCTAGGACCGCGAACTCAGGACTTAGAGCCCAGGGCGCAGGGCTCAGAACCCTGCACTCAGTACTCGAGCCTCTAGACCACGAACCTAGGCCTCTGTACTCAGGAGCCAGAGCCAAGAGCTCAAAAGCCAGGACTCAGGATTCAGGGCCAAGGACCAAGGACCCTCAAGTTTGCACTCAGGACTCAGGGCTCAAGACCACGAAGCGAGACCTCAGGACTCAGACCTCAGGACTTAGACCCCAGGACCCATAACCCAAGACTCAGGAGCCCAGAACCCAGGGCCCCGAGTGCAGGACTCAGGACTCGAGACCCATATCCAGGACCCTGTGCTCACGAATCATGATTCAGAACCCAGAACTCAGGGGTCAGGTACCACAGCTCAAGCTTGCGAACCCCTGACCACATGCTCAAAGCCTGGAGCACAGAACTGAGGGATCTAGACTCAGAGTGCGACAGGACTAGAGCGCTTTGACCCAGGACCCAAGACCCAGGAACCAAGAGCTGGAGCTAAAATCTCGGGTCTCATGACTTGGAAGCAGGATTTTAAGCTTCAGGACTCAGGATACAAGGCTAGAGGCTTTGATCAAGACTAAGGCCTTGGAAGCCTGAATCAGGAGTGCAGATGTCAGGAGGACTCATGAGCCAAAACTAAAGACTCAAGACTCAGAATTCAGGACTTTGGATATACAAGACTCCATACCCAGAACCTCAAGCACAGACTTCAGGTAGTCCAGGATTCAGGACCCAGGCTTGAGAACCTAGGACTCAGAACTTAGAGAGCTCAGGACTGAGAACCAAGGCTCAGGAGACCCAGGCTTGAGGACCCAGGCTTCAGAACTCAGGGCCGATGCACAGGAAGGACCCAGGCTTCAGGATTCAAACCCCAGGACTCAAAACTCAGGACCAGTATCCGGTGCCGAAGACATAGGACTCGGGACTCGGGACTCAGCCTTCAAGGCCCAGGACTCGAGCGCCAGGACCCAGGACTTAGGAATCAAGCTTCAATACCCAGGACTCAGGATTCTGAACACAGGACCCAGAGCTTAGGACTCAGAGCCTTGGATCAGGACCAAGGAATACCACCTCAGAACCCAGAACCTGGCCCTAAGATCCAGAGCCCAGAACTAAGGACTCAGGACTCAAGACTCAGGACCGAAGACCCAGAACCTAGAACCCAAAGTCAGAAATCAGAATCCAACACGGACTCAAGACCCAGAATCCAGAAGCCAGGGATCAAAACTCAGAACCAGAGAGGCAAGATCCAGGAAAATACAGGACTCAAGTTGCAGACCCGGGAGCTTATGGCCACAACTCCGTTACCCAGGCTCTAGGACTTTGGACAAAGACTCGAGCGTCAAGGACCCAGGACTTAATACGGGACCTAGGACTCAAGACTTATGCTTCAGGGCCCAGAACTCAAGTCTACGAATCTAGGCCTTAGGACACAGGACTCAAGAGCAATAATAGGTGTCCGAGACCCTTAAGTCAGGATTCGGAGCTCAGGACTAAGAACGCGGTGCACAAGGCTCTGGATTCAGGACTCAAGGCCCCGGGATAAAGGAGCCCGGCACCCGAGACTCAAGACCTGAAACTCAGGACTCAAGAATCAGTACTCGCCACCCAGAGGACGGAGCTCAGAGCTCGGGGCATGGAAGCCAGGACCTAGGAACCAGGATCCAGGACGCAATTTACAAGAAACAGGACCCAGGGCTTTAGCCTCAACATTCAGAAACCAGAGTCCAGAACTCAGGGCTCAGGACTCAAAACCCAAAAATTTGAGGCTCCGGCATCAGGATTCAGGCCTTTGGACTCCGGACTCCGGACTCAGAACTAAGACCTCAAGGTTCAAGACTTAGGACCATGAACCCAGAACCCAAGATTAGAGACCCAAGATCCAGGAATGGGGCTTCAAGACCCAGAGCTCAGAACCCAGGACCGTGAGCCAAAACCCAGAATCCAGGACCCCGAATTCAGAAACCAGGACCCAGGACTCAGGCTTCAGGACATGGGACCAAGGGCTTAAGCCTCAATACTCAGGCTTTAGGGCCCAGAATTCAGGATCTGAGAGGAGTGAGCCGGAATCCACAACTCAGGACCCCAACCGCAGGACTTTGGCCCAGGTTCCAAGAATCAGGATTCCGGGCCCAGAACGCGGTGCAGAGATTCAGAATCTAGCACCGGATCCTGGATTCCTGAACTTAGGACGCAAGCCTTAAGACCCAGGACCCAGGACTCGAGACCCAAGACTCAGGATTGAGGACACAAAATCCAGGACGCAGTCTTCAAGACTCAAGACCCCAAACTCAGAATCCAGGACTCAGGAATCAGGACTAAGAGCACGGTGCACAGGGCTCTGGATTCAGAGATCAAGATTTTGGACCCAGGCTTCAGGGCCAGGTGCCGGCCGAGAGTCAAGACTCAGTACTCAGGAACCGGTACTCGTAATTCAGGGCTCGAGGCCCAGGACCTAGCCTTCAGGACACAACACCAAGGCATTAAGCCTCAGCCCTCGGGGATTAAACCCCAGATCCCAGGATTCAGAACTCAGGACTCTAACTCAGAAAAGAACTGTGGGTCCAGAATTTGAGGACCAGGACCCGGGGCTCTAGACCAGAATTCATGACTCAGGACCGAGGTTTTAGGCTTCAGGACTCGGGACTCAGGACTCAGGACTCAGGAACCAGGAACCAAAGCTTTTTTGCCCAGACTTCTGGAAATCCAGGATAGAGGACCTAGGCCGCAGGACTCAGCACCAGGACTCAGGCTTCAGGGCTTGAGAGCTAGGACCCAGGGCAAGAATTACGGACCGTGGACCAGGTCTTAAAACCCAGGACCAGAACCTAGGTCTAGGGCCCAAGCCTCAAGACACAGGACTCAAGGCAAGACTTAGGACTCAGGACTTAGGACTTGGGACCCAGAACTGAGACCACAGAACTCAGAATCCAGGTCTTAAAAGTAAGGTGTGTATCAAGAAGGCAGTACTGAAAGTTCATGATCTTAGGAGCCAATTCTCATGACCTATAACCATGGCCAAGGCTAATCCAGAGTCCATAACGTTGGCCCAGGCCATTAAGACCAGTACCGAAAGCTCTGAGCCTAAGGGCTAAACTACTGGACTTCATTTCAGGGTTTGATTTCCAAAATCTGAGGTTCGCAGAGCCGCAGTGCCGCATCGATGCCGGAATGCGGGTTGAGTGAAATATAAGTACAGAGCCTACAGGCTATACCACAGAGGGCTCTTAATTCAGGGTGCCTAGAGGTCACTAGCCAGTATATCCTTCCAGATACCGAATAAACCATTTCTACCATATTGCCAGCAAGATCTACGCAGGACAGCTACGATGCGGGAAACCTTATCACCCGCAAGATTCTGTAAGCTTCCCGCAAGATAGTGCGAGATAGCACAAGATTGCGCAAGATTGCGCAAGATCTTAGCGAGATTCTGCCAGATTCCTGCCAAATTCTGCGAGATTCCTGCGAGATTCTGCGAGATTCATGCGAGATTCTGCAAGATTCTGCAAGATCTTAAAAAGATCCATTTCCGGCTCCGTGATACTGTGATAAACTACTAGATACGTTTAGCACACACGATATGGCTAGGTTATGCAAGATCCCTGCAAGATCTATGCCAGATCCTGCCAGATCTTTCGAGATTCTGCGAAATATTTGCGAGATCTCTGCGAGATCTCTGCGAGATCCCTGCCAGATCCTGCCAGATTTCTGCAAGATTCTGCCAGATTATGCACGATTATGCAAGATCTTAAAAAGATCCATTTCCGGCTCCATGATACTGTGATAAACTACTAGATACGTTTAGCACACACGATATGGCTAGGTTATGCAAGATCCCTGCAAGACTTATGCCAGATTCTGCCAGATTCCTGCGAGATCCCTGCGAGATTCTGCAAGATCCTGTCGAGTTCTACCAATCAATTTCGCGAATATAGACGGTATCTGCAAGATTCTGCAAGATCGGCGAGATCTAAGCAAGATCATGTGAGACCCTCGACTCATCTCCGCTCTTCTTCTGCCGCTCTTTGTTAGCAGAGAACTTTCATGAAGTTCTGCACCTATTAATATCGAGATTTATGATGTACGGAGTCTCTATTTCGGTTTACAGGCGGCATCAATGGGTTACCCAAGGTTGAAACAAGGTTGCACGGTCCGACCTCCAGTCGAAGCCTGATCTGCGTCGGCCCACTTCTACAATAACATCGCTAATATACCTCTAACATGCAACACAACAGGTCTCTATATTTATGCTGAACCAGACGGGCGTGAGCCATGCGCTCGCGCAATTGATACATGTAGAGCCACAGCGCATAAAACGAAAGTGGGCGTAAGAAATAACCGATAGAGGCATTTAAAGATTCGACCAGAATGATGACACGCTTATAATATTATTTTGGGGTAATTCGGGTCAATAAAGGCCCATGATATGCGCCGTGGTTACTCGGAGCGAGAGATGATTCGATCAGAACCAGATCCTAGGTAGAAAGCATCAAGATATACAAGACAATCGAGTCGTTAACGGTTACAAGAGGTCAAGAAAGGTAGTCCCGCAACGAAATGACGGGCCTTGACAGAAGAAATAGTCCGGCGGGCCACCGGGCGTAAACTGGGAGAAATTCAGAGTCAAGCAGCTTCGAAAAGCAGATCTGAGGGCTCGGTACCAGAAGCCTAGAGTCGAATATCGAATCAAGGATCATTGCGATGACTCAAGACTTCAGGATCGCCAGCTGCGAGCTCCTGACAGAGGTTATGGTTCCAGGTAGAAGGGCAAACTGTGCATGCGATAGATATAGAACCATTACCACGTCTCAAGACTCAATCGTCCGCGGTCAGGAACAGGCCTGGTGACAATGTGAGTCACGACCGAAGCTTTGGCTTAACAATCCGAGCTTTAGCCTTCAGCACCCATCATAAAGTACAAATCACCACTGAGAATCAAACACCGAGAAGCAAGAATCAAAATTGAAATCACGAACTGCAGGCCCTTGAAGTAGGCACAAAAGTCCTGCCAAAGCTTGCGTTAGCCAAGGGTGAGGAACTGAGAGTATAGAGCCATACCGTAGCCAGAACCTGAAGCCAGAACATAGCGGAACCAGAACCTGAAACAGAACCCGAGACCAAGCCAAAGCTGAAACCGGAACCAGAATACAGAATTCAGAATCTCGAACTTGGGACCCGGACACTCTCTCATTACCAACACAAAGTCTTCATCAGCACCCAGCATTTAGGCGTCATAGCAGAGAAATTGCGGATCAGAAACTCGCGGCTCAGGATATCGATCCTGAGCCGAGAGCCGAGAGCCCGCGTTCTGATTTCAGGATCCGCGGATTGTGGGTCCTGACCCCTAAGTTTGTAATCCTGAGTCCTGAGCCCTGGGTCTTGGGTCTTAAATTCTGGGTCCTGAGTCTCGAGTTCTGAGTCCTGTGTCCTGGAGCCTGAGTTCTGAGGTCAGGAGTCCTGGATCATGGGTCCCTACTTGTGAGCACCAGGTCGAGGTCCTGGGTTCTGAGTCCGTGAGGCCTAGACTTGTGATCTTGAGTCCTGGGTCCTGAGTGCAGGGCTCTAAGCCCTGGATACTGGGCCCCGGGCCATGGATCCTGGGCCTTAAATCTCAGGTTCTTAGCCCTGACTCTTAGCCATGACTCTTAGGTCCTGAGTCCGTAGACCTGGTCCTGAGTTCGCGATCCCGGGACTTGAGTTCTCAGCCTTGGGTCCCGAAGGTTGTGTCCTGAACTCTGAGTAACGTCATCTGAGTTGTCAATACCGTTTCCTAAGTCCTGAGTTTGGGTCTTGGGTACCGGATACTGGTACTTAGATCTGGGTCCGGGGCTTTGAGCCTTGAAGTCTGAGCCTTGTGCACATATTCTGTGCCGGAGTCTGGGTCTGACGTCCTGAGCCTTTTGAAGTCTCGGTTCTGGGCTCTAGTTTCTAGGTACGGAGTCCTGAGTCCTAAGTCTCCAATTCTGAGTTCTGGGTCCTGAGTTCTAGGTCCTGTGTCTTGAAGGCTGGGTCCGCGCCTTGAGACCTAAGTTTGTAGTCCTGGGCCCTAAGAGCTTAGTTCAGATTTCCGGAGCCTAAACCTAGGGTGCTTGGCTTTGAGTCCTGAGGTCTACGCCCTTGGGTTCCGAGCTTGGAGCTGGGTCCTGAGTCCTGTGGCTTGAAGCCTGAGTCTTGAGGCATAGATCCGGGGTCTTGGGTCCTAAAGCGCGAGTCTTGGCTCCTGAGTGAGGTCTTGGTCCGATGGAGTCCTGAACCCTTAAGTCCTGGGATTGTAAACCAATCCCAAGTCCTGGTTTTTGGATCCTGGGTTCCTGAGTCCAGGGTTCGAGGTCCTGGGTTCGTGGTCATGATCTCTGAAACCTTAGGCTGCGGTCCTGAGCCCTGAGGCCTGGATTCCTGGCCTTCAGCAGTGGCGGCTGCTGAATCCAAGGGCCTCTGGCATTAATTCAAAGCTCATAGCGTTAAAATGCCAGTCCGTGATTCTGAGTCCTTGGTCTTGCGTGCTTTTGTTAAGCTCTGAGTCCGGGTCCCTAAGGCCTGAGTCCTGAGTCCTTGGGTTCTGTTTGTCGGTTTCGGGTTTTGGAACTTGAGGCTTGGGCTCTGGAACCCTGCGGTGGTGGTCTTAGGTGCTGAGCCCAGGCCCTGGGCCCTAGGTTCTGGGTCGTGAGTCCAGGATTCTGAGTCTCAGGTCTCGAGTCTTGAGCCCTGAGTCCTAGGTCCTGGGCTCATGGTCCTTGAGTCCCGCGCTCATGTAGGACCCTGATCCCTAAATCCCGGATCTCGGGCTTTGAATACTGGGTACTGGATCCTGAGTCTTGGTTCCGTGGTCCTTAAGCCTGGCTCATGGTCCTTAGCTTCTGGGTTCCGAGTCTTGAGACCTGGGTCCCGGGTCCTAGATCCTGGGTCTCCTTAACCATCGTGCTCCGTCCTGAGCTCTAAGTCCTGGGTCCTAGGTTCTCAAGCCTGGGTTCCGAATCCTGGAATCCCTGAAGTCTGTGCTTGAGGTTCTGGGTACTGAGTCCTGTATCCTGAGTCCTGGATTCTGTGTCCTCCTCGCTTCTGTACTCCTGATTCAGGCTTCCAAGGTCTTAGCCTTGAGATAAAAGCCTCAGCCTTGTATCCTGAGCCCTGAAGCTTGAACGTATGGTTCCAAGTCCTAAGTCTCGAATTCTTGGCTCTAGATCCTGGTCCCCGAGTCTTGGGTCCTGGGCCAAAGGAGCCTTAGTCCTGAGCACCGCGCTCTGCGTCCAGATCCCTCGGTTCTGAGTTCCAGAGTTTGAGCATGCGGTCCGAGGTTCGTAGGCTTAAGCTGTGGTACCTGACTCCTGGGTTCTGGGTCCTGGATCCTGATTCGTGAGCACCGGGTCCTGAGCCTGGGTCTCGAGTCATGAGTCCCGAGTTCGGGGCCCTGGGTTTTGGTCCCTGGAAAGCCCTGAGCTCTGGATTCTGAGTCTTGGTACCTGGGTCCTGAGTTCTAGGTTCTGAGTTCTGTACTCGGAACTCTGGGATCTGGCTCATGGAGACTCCCGAGTCTTGGGTCCTGAGTCCGTGGTCTTGGGTCCCGGGCCCTGGGGTTGTGGTTCATGGCCCTGAGTCGCCGGATCTGGATCCTGGATTCTGAGTCCTGCACTCGGGGTACTGGGCCTTGGGTTGTGGGTCCTAAATCCTGAGTTCGTGGTCCTGGGGTCTTAGTCTGGGTTCTGGGTTCTGGGTTCTGGGTTCTGGGTTCTGGGTTCTGGGTTCTGGGTTCTGGGTTCTGGGTTCTGGGTTCTGGGTTCTGGGTTCTGGGTTCTGGGTTCTGGGTTCTGGGTTCTGGCTTTCGTGCTCGGAGCTCTGGGCTCCGTCATCTCAGTGGCGAATACTAGTCCCCGAGTCCCAAATTCTGGGTCCTGAGTCTTGGGTCCTGAGTCAATGGTTCTGGTCCTGAGTCGCGGTCCTGAGTTTCGAGTCTTGGGTCCTGAGTACTTGGTTCTGAGTTCCGAGTCCTAAGTTCCGAGCAATAAGCTTTGAGCCCTGGGTTCTGAGTTCTGGGTTCTGGGTTCTGGGTTCTGGGTCTTGGCTTTCGTGCCCGGAGCTCTGGGCTCCGTCGTCTGAGTGGCTAATACTCGTTCCTGAGTTCCGAATTCTGGGTCCTGAGTCTTGGGTCCTGAGTCAATGGTTCTGGTACTTCGTCTATTGTGCAAGAAAGTGCGAGATTGCCACCCGATGGCCTTTATATATGTCCACCTTTGCCTAGATGTTCACATGCACTTAGTAACTGATACGGGTAGGGGTATTACGTACGGCTTACTATGCCAGGGTGCGGGGTCTGTTTGCGTCACGATGAGTTCTGATGACTGGCCGATGTGAGGCGCCTCTGGCCAAGCCAATTAACCCTTGCGGTAGTTAACCACAGGACGCTCAGTGTGCTTTTGAAAATTGAGTTTTTGGGTGGCTCCTTGTGGACTTATGAGCAACTAAGCTTTTATCGTGGGCTGGGGTGAAACCACGGGGCGTTGCGCCACGTTGCTCGAGGAAGACACCCTTACCCGGCGGCCTTTGTCTCTCAGACCAGAATGTTAGAACTCTATGACACCTTTTCGGCGCGCAATTTTTGATGATACCGCCCGGCAATGGTCCTCCTCAGATACAAAACGCGCCGGTTTTGTTTTGATTGAAGCTGAATGAGATAGTGCGCCTAGACTGTTTACACATATGTGCCAGGGTTGGGGTGGTTCTTTGCTGTCTTAGTGTCAACGTGGCCTTAACTGAAGTCGCGCATTGACTGACAATGGCTTTAATATTCATCAGGGACTAATAGATGCCGCTTTATGCGGAGCCATGTGGCGTCTGGAGGTTTTGAGCATCAATCATGGCCATTGCTTCAAGACTCGATGAGAACGAGCACGCGAGTCGTGGCACAACCTAAAACTCACTGATTATACCTCTCGCTGAATTATACAATCTGTATGCACTATAGAAAGGTTATCATGGCTATCAACAGTCAATTGAGCCTGCAGTCACTCGCCGCCTGTGCCTCTCGCTGCCGTTCGGCTCTTCAGCTTGTGTTCGGTCCTTCAGCTGGTTGCCAGCGACCAGCATTCCCTTAAGTGCATTTAGAATGTCTGGCGTGCTTACAGGAGGCTATTTGCCATATTGACGATGTGCGTATTGTTATATTGTCATCCGATGGGTATATTACTTCACGCCACAAAACGCAGAAGGTCTTCACCTCTTCCCCGACGACTAAGAAACGTCTCTTCCTGTTAAAGGCACCTTCTACCAGGTTCTTGACGTCTGCTTGGTCTTTGGCTGGTCTCCGCTTCCCCGGTCGTGTTTATGTCGCTTTTTATCGCGACTCCGACAACCGCGAGTAAGTGCATAGAAGCAAACTCCCACCACGGAGCATCCAGCAAACGATGCTAGAAAACCTGAAACACGTAGTTGTTGTATATTAGTTTCACGAATCGTTCGCTATTTCGTTTTTTCTGCTTGCCATCTGGTGTTTGTGTCGGTCCATATAGGAAGCAATGTACTAGATTAGTGGTTGAGATGTGGTGTCACGTGTTTCGGATGGGTCTCGTAGCACCATACCTGATTTCTCATGACAAGTGGGCCCATTAAGCTCGTAGCAGGCAATACTTCGATTCCTTCTGTTTTCGTACCTTAGAATTAGAGGTAGCTTTGAGAAAAATGTGTTGTTTATTTAGGAATCGCACCCTCAACAGCCGCCCGTATAGGCTTAGCTAAAAGCGACGGCGTGCTGTAACCAGCGCTACATAGGTATCTTGTCTATGTGCGGATGCCTGACTTCATCCAATGCATCTCACCACAATCGTTAGTAGTATATAAGACGTGGCTACGGCTAATAAGTCTCACAAAGCGTCAGTTGTTTTGTGGCGACCCAAGTCCTCCATTAGCTTTAAACATAGATCCCAAATGGTGCATTAACTGACGTCTAGTTCTGTTTTGAATACAGGTCTTGCTTATATTCAAAGGTCGTATCAGCATCTGCCACTCAGAGCGCTGGGCTCTAGGAGATTCGGGCCGTCTTTCCATAGATCAGAGTCAAAGCGCAATGAAGCAGAGCCTGTACTGGGCGCGAAGTCGCTGCTAAGGACCACGGATCGAGAGCTGAGAATCTAGAAGCTAGAATCTCATCCAACAGCAGGATCATGAGCCAGAACCAGAATGCAGAGGTAAAGGCCATAGCTCAAAGGTAGAGCCAGAAGCCAAGACCGAAACCAAAACCAGAGCTCAGAACGACAAACTCACTACTCATAACCCAGGATCACGACCTAGAGCCACGAACACCGAACACGAACACAGAACACAGAACACAGAACACAGAACTCGGGACTCAAGACCCAGAGCTCAGGACTCAGGACCAGGACCACGGACTCAAGACCCAGGACCCAGAACTCGGGAGTTTCTATGACCAAGAACCCAGACCCCCGAGTGTGCAGGACTCACAACCCAGAACCACGAACCATGAACCACGAGCCACGGACTTGAACCCTCAAACTCAGGAGTCAGAATATAGAATGCAGAACGCGGAACCAAGTGATTAGGATCCAGAACCAAGGATCCAGTACTCAGCATTCATATTTCAGGTCATTGAGCTCAAACCTCAGAACCAAGAGCCACCAAGCCAGAACCCAGAACCACGACCCACGAACCCAGAGCCCAGAGCCCAGAACCCAGAATCAAGGACCCAGAACCGCGGATCCGAGATCAAAACCGAGGGCTCAAAACTGAGTATCTAAACCCCAAGAGCCACGAACCACGGACCCAGATCCTAGAATCACGATCTTAGGACGAATCAGTCAGGAGCGAGGTTTCAGAGCCCAGAGCATGGCACCGAGGAATCAGAAGCCAGAACCAGAACCCAGTAATCAGAACCCAGAGATCAAAACCACGGACGTAGAACATAGAACCAAGGACTCAGCACTCAGAACCCAAAACCCAAAACCAAAAACCGAGGACTCAGAACCAAGAACCCAGGACGCGGAACCCAGAACTCAAGACCCAGAACTTAGAACAAGCCCCACAACCCAGAATCCACGGACCACGAACTCAGGACTCAGAACTCAAAATCCAGAACTCAAAACCCAGAACCCAGAACAACGGACCACCAACCCAGAATTCAAGTCCCAGTACCCAGGGTCTAGAACCGAGAACCAGTACTCAGTACTCAGTACTCAGTACTCAGAACTCAGAACTCAGAACTCAAATGCCAAGAACCAAGGACTCGGCAGCGAGCTCAGGATCACGAATCCAGAACCCAGAACTCAGAACTTAGAACCACGAACTCAGAATCACGCATCAAGAACTCAGAGCCAAGGACCCAAAACTCAAGGTCCAGAACCAGGAGCACAGAAAACGGAACCTAGAACTCAAGACCCAGAACCACGTACTCGGAGCTCAGAGTCCAGTATTCAAATCCACGGACCCAGAATCACGTACCAAGAACTCAGAGCAACGGACCTAGAATCACAAAATCAGAACCAGAATCAAGAACCACAATCCGAGGGCCACAAGCCGTACTCGTCATAGGGGAGCCGGACCAGCCAGTCATGAATGTTCTGCAGAGAGAGTCATTATTGTCGTAGAGGTCGCGCGAGATCTGGTCGAGGTCGAACTGGTTTGTGATCGGCGGCACGACGTCGGCGTTGAAGTCGCCGAGGTCCGGGAACAGCTTTGCCGGGTCCGAGGAGTAGGTGCCGAACGGTTTCGAGGACTCGGGCTCGTCGGGCAGTGGCTGCACGGACCCGCCGCGGAGCTGCGCGCCGCCGAACCCCGCGGGCGAGCGG